>CM038682.1:91935537-92108769 GCA_021605205.1 Aegilops longissima
CGCGGATCAAAACCGCCGGTATCCATTGCGCCGGCGCGGATCCCCTTCTGGACCTGACACTCCGGCGCGGATCAAAACCGCCGGTATCCATTGCGCTGGCGCGGATCCCCTTCTGGACCTGACGCTAGACAGGTCCAGGACGTGGCGCCAGCGCCGACGGCGTACAAGATTCGCCCTCCAGGTATCACAGATCTCAAATTTACATCCAGATCTGGAATTTACATCCATACACCAAGACAATGATATGAACCTACATAACAGATTTGATATTTACATGATTTCATAGACACAGCCATCACATAAACACTGCCAGCGCACACACACATCCATCGATAATACACACACAACCATCACATACACTGCAGGTCACGACGGCACAGAAGATCCGCTCTCCATGCATCCATACACAAAGACAATGATATGTGCTGGCATAACAGATCTGAAATTTACATGATTTCATAGACTCAGCCATCACATACACACTGCCAGGACATACACACAGCCATCGCATGTAAATTTCCATCGATAATACACACAGCCATCGCTGACACAATGGAGGTCACGATTCGGATAGAATACCTATCCTGTCAATGAGAATCTGTAAAACCATCAAACTGTTACAATGAGAAAGCATCATACAACAATTATGATTATAGCTGGAGCCTAGCTGTTGCCTATGTAAACTAATTTGCATCAAATAGTAATAATAAGTGTTACAGTTATGATCATCACATATTTCTTGAATCACTTATTTCTGGGTGATAGCCTATGTACATGTGCCTTTTGCTGAATGTGTTCTATGTTTAGATTACCATACTTGATTTGCTGTTAAGGCATGAATGAGAATGTGCATAAAGTTGAAGATAGAATAAAGTCGAGTAACTCAATGATTGACTGTTAATGCTTTGAATTAAGGTACCTTCTTATCCATGCCTTCAAGTTCGCCATCTCTCTTGCTTTCATGTTGCATCTATTATATCCATCCGATCATTGTAGCTTTCATTTTTTTCCCTAGGCCTCAAAAACACCAGAGCTAGCGGTCATTTCACTTGCGAATGGGTAATGCAAGAAGCAAGGCCGGTGAACATGAACAAGAAGACGGCATAGCTACAGGTAATGTTGACTGTATTATGAATACTTGCTTTTTGCTAATATTACGGTTTTTGCAGATCAAACGAGCGTAAAACATGCTGAAGAATACAACGCAAACTTGATACCCGTTGATGAACAAGTAGATGCTATTCGCGCGACTGAACCCGGTATATAAAGTGTGAATTTACTGTGATGCGATGCCTGGCGTGCAATTCTAACAATGACTTGTACCATGCTTAATGGCTTGCAGCTCCTACGAGCGAGGAAAAACTGAAAGATAGTAATCCAAACATCATATCCATAGCTGCAGATGTTGATCCTTTTTACACGACGGAGTCAGATACATACTCTACAGATGTTGATTGCGTGCATACCAGACAAATATTGAAGTTGTATTCATGCTTATTATACTCTACAGATGGACCGGAAAGGGTAAGGCGTGGGTACCATGATGATGGTCAAACATTTGCACCTACTGCTAGCCTAACACTCGATCATGCTATTCATAACATGCAGCTACGAGATAGTTCTCAAGGTATCCATAGGCATGATATCCACCTTCCCAACCGTCATTTTATTTGTTTTCTTATTTGTATTTATACATGCAGACGACACTGCTTCCGAACATCATGAAACTCTATTATTAAATAATGAATGCATTAATACGCGGATAATGCAAGGGAGCAGTACAATGCAAGGAGACGTGCAGCTTATCGGATTAAACGAAATGAGGATATTGACAGCTTACAAAATGAGAATCAATCGGTAGTTGCAAAATCTGGTAAGCTTGATGGACACTCTTAGTTTGATGTGCATACGTATGTTGCTTATCTCTACTCCTAATGTGTCAGTTGGTAGGTCGCATTCCGGGTTTTATTTTCATCCCACCTCACCCGGCCTTTTTTGGTACTACTTCCCACCTCCCTTCCAACCGCGCAAAACCAAAAAAAAACCCGCGATGGAGTCCCGCACCCGCACATCCTCCCGTTCTTATTATCTGAGATGAACGAAGAAAAACCCTGACCACAGACCGGCGAAAATTAACCAGCGAAAAAAAACGGCATTGGTCTCGAACGAGTACTCGTGCGCTCGAGCGAGGTCTCGTGTGGATCTTGCGAGTACCAAACGCAGACAGTGCCCTCCTTCGCCCGCCGCCGCCCATCGGTCCTTCCCTGCCATCCCACCGCCTGACTCCATTGCTACGGCGCTGGTCCTGTGCACAACTCTCCGGTGAGCGCTTCGAGGATCCGGCGCGGATCAAAACCGCCGGTATCCATTGCGCCGGTGCGGATTCCCTTCTGGACCTGACGCTCCAGCGCGGATCAAAACCGCCGGTATCCATTGCACCGGCGCGGATCCCCTTCTGGACCTGACGCTGGACAGGTCCAGGACGTGGCGCCAGCGCCGACGGCGTACAAGATCCGCCCTCCAGGTATCACAGATCTCAAAGTTACATCCAGATCTGGAATTTACATCCATACACCAAGACAATGATATGAACCTACATAACAGATTTGATATTTACATGATTTCATAGACACAGCCATCACATACACACTGCCAGCGCACACACACATCCATCGATAATACACACACAACCATCACATACACTGCAGGTCACGACGGCGCAGAAGATCCGCCCTCCATGCATCCATACACAAAGACAATGATATGTGCTGGCATAACAGATCTGAAATTTACATGATTTCATAGACTCAGCCATCACATACACACTGCCAGGACATACACACAGCCATCGCATGTAAATTCCCATCGATAATACACACAGCCATCGCTGACACAATGCAGGTCACGATTCGGATAGAATAGCTATCCTGTCAATGAGAATCTGTAAAACCATCAAACTGTTACAATGAGAAAGCATCATACAACAATTATGATTATAGCTGGAGCCTAGCTGTTACCTATGTAAACTAATTTGCATCAAATAGTAATAATAAGTGTTATAGTTATGATCATCACATATTTCTTGAATCACTTATTTCTGCGTGATAGCCTATGTACATGTGCCTTTTGCTGAATGTGTTCTATGTTTAGATTACCATACTTGATTTGCTGTTAAAGCATGAATGAGAATGTGCATAAAGTTGAAGATAGAATAAAGTCGAGTAACTCAATCATTGACTGTTAATGCTTTGAATTAAAGTACCTTCTTATCCATGCCTTCAAGTTTGCCATCTCTCTTGCTTTCATGTTGCATCTATTATATCCATCCGATCATTGTATCTTTCATTTTTTTCCTAGGCCTCAAAAACACCAGAGCTAGCGGTCATTTCACTTGCGAATGGGTAATGCAAGAAGCAAGGCGGTGAACATGAACAAGAAGACGGCATAGCTACAGGTAATGTTGACTGTATTATGAATACTTGCTTTTTGCTAATATTACGGTTTTGCAGATCAAACGAGCGTAAAACATGCTGAAGAATACAATGCAAACTTGATACCGTTGATGAACAAGTAGATGCTATTCGCGACTGAACCCGGTATATAAAGTGTGAATTTACTGTGATGTGATGCCTGGCGTGCAATTCTAACAATGACTTGTACCATGCTTAATGGCTTGCAGCTCCTACGAGCGAGGCAAAACTGAAAGATGGTAATCCAAACATCATATCCATAGCTGCAGATGTTGATCCTTTTTACACGACGGAGTCAGGTACATACTCTACAGATGTTGATTGCATGCATACCAGACAAATATTGAAGTTGTATTCATGCTTATTATACTCTACAGATGGACCGGAAAGGGTAAGGCATGGGTACCATGATGATGGTCAAACATTTGCACCTACTGCTAGCCTAACACTCGATCATGCTATTCATAACATGCAGCTACGAGATAGTTCTCAAGGTATCCATAGGCATGATATCCACCTTCCCAACAGTCATTTTATTTGTTTTCTTATTTGTATTTATACATGCAGACGACACTGCTTCCGAACATCATGAAACTCTATCATTAAATAATGAATGCAAAAAATACGCGGATAATGCAAGGGAGCAGTACAATGCAAGGAGACGTGCAGCTTATCGGATTAAACGAAATGAGGATATTGATAGCTTACAAAATGAGAATCAACCGGTAGTTGCAAAATCTGTGTGCTTATATCTCGGGTAACAGAATATATGATGCACAATAATTTGCCACTTATTAGATCATAGGGATCTTATCAACGTCAGTGGCGGGCTGCTTATCGCAACAAGTTGTCGATGGTTTGGGTAACCAACAAGTCATTGGGAAGTCTGCCCGTCGCCAGTCTCTATGTGATATCACAAATGTTCTCGAAGATAGGGAGAGAACTAAACCCACACGAGATTATCATGGTTGGTAAATTGATCCACGTCCCTTATGCCTTGTGTTTGCACAAAGTTTCACTTATTACGTATTTTAAATATTCACTGACCAAGCTTGTTGAATCATATAATTCAGCTATCTCAGACTATACATCATTCTCGCCTAACGATAAAGAAGGTAATATGATCTCTCCATCTCCATGGTTGTGTTTTATCATTTGGAGATATTCTGTCAAGTTGTGTTTTCTCATTTCGATTTAGAGATCATTACATTAATGTCATCGTTATGTGTCTTTAATATCATCACAGACATTACGCGAATTCAGGAATATAATTGCGAAATAGACCAAACAAGTGCACTGGAAAGTGCTCTCTGTATGCGGGAAAAACAACCTAATGTCCAAGATGAAAATGCACTTGCCCTTCAATCATCAGGTAAGCTTAAAGAATATTAACCATGATATTGGGTATGTCAAAACCATTTAGCTGACATGTGTTTGGACAACTTTTGTTCACCAGACAACCCAGATAACTCTAACTATGCAGCATTCTCGCATGATGCGTCAACATTTTCTATTACATCTACGGGCCTTTCTGGTCTCGTTAATGAGAATGAAAGTCAAGGTGATCATATTTTGCCTACTCATTCAAAAAATTGCTGACATGTTTCTGTTATATTCTCTAATATTTGTGTTTGCCCCTAATGACATCAGATGCAAAAGCAGACCATAATTACACCCAAGATACAGAGGATAGAACGGAAGCAGAACGCAAAAGAGACCATAGAAAAGCACTGAGAAGGGCCTCATATCGGCAGAAAAGCTACCTAATGTCCGAGATGAAATTGCAAAGACCCTTGTGTTAAAAGGTATGGTTCAAAATGTTTTTTACATTATAGTTGGTATCGTCTTAACCAATTAGCATAATTTTGTTTGGTCAAATCTCGTTCACCAGACAACCCAAACAGCTCGGAGACATTTCCAAGTTCAAATACGGTGTCATCTGGAATCATCTGTGACACCGAGCATCAAGGTAATCATATTGTGCCTAATCATCCACCAATTTCGTGGGCGTATCTGTTTTATTCTCTAATATTCGGGAATGTAATCTTGTAAGACACCCAACAAAAAAAACTTAAAACGGAAGAAGAACACAAGAGAGACCCTAGAAACGCCCTGAGGAGGGCTTCCTATCGGCGGAAGAAACAATCTACCGTACAAGTTGAACATGCACACAACCTGCATTTATCAGGTATGCTATTAATGATTTAACCGCTATGTTAAGAACCGTTTTTATCAATAAGCAATAATATGTCTGGACAACTTTTGTATGCAAGGCAACCACACTAGCTCAAACTATACATCGTTCTCGGATGATGCGTCGGCATTTCCTGATTCAACGGAGGTCTCGACTGGGATCGTTAATGACATAGAGCTACAAGGTATTCTAATTTTGTTCTACTATAACAGAAATTTTTTCCATCTTAGTTCCATGATTTTTTATTTTCGGTAATGTTTGTAATGGCTCCAGACGGGATCTTGAATGACATACAAGAAACAAAAAAATCAGAAGAAGAACGCAAGAGAGACCATAGAAACGCCCTGCAGCGAGCTGCTTATTGGAGGAAAAAGGAAAAGCGTATCCAAGATCAAAACAAACATGCATCTGCTACTTCAGGTATGCGCGTACGTTTAATATCCATTTCTATGGCAGGCCCTGCTATTCTATATGTGAATCCTCATAATCCGATTAATCAAAATTTACTAAATACGAATTGAAATTATTTTTGATCCAGACGACCGAAATAGCCCTAGCGTACAGAATTAATGAAAGAGGGAGCAACATGTCCCCCTTCAACTTTACACGCGTCTGTCATTCAGGACACTGTTCTAGCTAGGAGGCAGACTGACAATGAGTGGAAACGTAATTTAACAAACGATCAAAGGGAGGCGAAAACCGCAAGGAGCAGAGCATGCCATCAGAAGAGAAGTGACGAATTAACGTTGGAGGCCAGAGAAATAATGAACGAGAAAAGACGCGAGAGGAGCGTCCAACGCCGCAAAAGCATGTCGGTGAATGAGAAGGGGGGTCAAGTGCACAGAGGAAGGCCAATTATGACCGAAGGGAAAAAACACCGTGTAAAGAATGCATCGCAATCCCCCTTACAGACCTAGCAAACTCAGACTCCGAATGTCCCACATGCCCAAGCCATGCATCACCCGTCTCTCGGGCCGCAAAAGATGATTCATCTGATGGCGATTCGGGGACGAATATGCCGACATACTCTGCCGGTGCCACTGGTATGAATTAGGTAGCATTGTCAGTTTCTTAAGCTCGTTCTCAGCATGTCGTTCTAACATGATTGTGTCCTTTGTCGCTATATGTATGACGACAATGCAGAAGACATCGATGTTTTCTAAAGCGGCACCATGCGTCATGAGCAGGAAGCACATGAATTGTACTTCTATGACGACGACCCTAACCTAGATCATCGTAAGGCGGCCACCAAGCAATTAGACCAAGATGTTGTGAAGAGGTTAGTAGACATACTCAAAGAAAACCCATACTGCCAGCAATTTAGGAGTTTGGGTGCACACAAAGAAAACCTCGATGATTATAGGATCGACCTAAACACCGATAAGAGGCTGGACCAAAGAAGGTATAATAGACCGGTGTCCTCTGAGGTCGCTGCAATTTGGGTTGAGGGCACTGACCTAGCTAAAAGGTTTGACCGCAAGATAACACTTTGTGGTAACAACAACGAAAGGCATAGTATTCGTGTGACCTCAGGGGCATACGACCCGTTGTCTTATCCATTATTCTATCCAATGGGGGAGCTAGGTTGGCATCCGAAGCTACCCAAACGTAATTTTGATTGGAATGTTGTCCAAAATCCTCGTTTGTCTCATGATGATGAGGATGATGCAGGTATGTCGTTTTGTGTCCCACTTTGTTAAAAATATCTTGTTGTTTTTTAAGATAATGCTCACGCGATCTAAATCAAACGTGTGCAGAGGGGAATAGCAGGTTATGCGTCTCCATTAGAGACTACTACTGTTACATGCTACAAACAAGGCCTGCGATCTTCAATCCAATTCTCTGTGGAGCACGCCTACTGCAGCAATGGGCGGTTGACATGTACATTAAGATTGAGAGTTGTCGGTTGAGGTGGTACAGGAAGAACCAGACGCAGATCCGTGCCGATTTGTATAAAGGAGTTGTTGATGCAATAACATCTGGGGAGACGCGAGCAAGCGCTATTGGGGTGAGAATAGTTCTCCCTGGAACTTACCCTGGTGGCGACCGCGACATGAAGAAGAGACATATGGATGCCATGGCAATTGTCCATACATACGGGAAGCCTGACATCTTCTTGACCATGACTTGCAACCCTAAATGGGAAGAGATAACAAATGAGTTGCTTCTCGGACAGACGGCGCAAGACCGACCTGATATTGTGGCTCGCGTGTTCTATGGCAAACTAGAGGCTATGAAAGATTTGTTGCTCAAGAAGATGGTCCTGGGTGTTGTTGTTGCTTATGTTTACGTAGTCGAGTTCCAGAAGAGAGGCCTCCCCCACGCACATTTTTTGTTGATCATGGATTCAAATTATAAGCTTCTTGTCCCAGAGCAGTATGACCGACTCATTTCCGCAGAGCTCCCAGACAAGCAGAAGTATCCGGAATTGTATGCAATGGTGGTAAAACATATGATGCACGGACCATGCGGTGCTCTAAACCCGATGAACGTTTGCATGCAAGATAATGAATGCAAGTGCAGATACCCGCGGCCGTTCAATGAAAACACAATACAAGGCAAGGACTCATACCCAGTTTATCGTCGTAGAGACGATGGTAGACGCGCTAAGGTTCGAGGGAAAATGTTGGACAACCGATGGGTTGTGCCATATAACCCTTACCTTCTACGGATGTTTAATTGCCACATCAACGTCGAGGTCTGCTCTAGCATAAAGGCTGTAAAATACATTTATAAGTACATTTATAAGGGCCATGATAAGGCTTCTTTCAGCATTGACCAGCCAGACGCTGATGGTAACATTGATGAGATCAAGAGATACGTTGACGCAAGATGGGTCACCCCTCCGGAGGCTATGTGGAGGATATTTGGTTTCCCACTGTGTGCCAATTACCCGCCTGTCTTGCAGTTGCCTCTTCATCTCCCGAATATGCACAGGGTTGCATTCAATGCACACGCTGACTTGAAGAATGTTTTATCCTTCGAGAATGCTTCAAAATCCATGTTAACGGAATATTTCAAGGCAAACAAAAAACACCCTTGGGCAAGGCATATATTGTACAAGGATTTCCCCGGAAGCTTCACGTGGGAGAAGAAAAAGAAGTTCTGGAAGAGGCGGGTGGGGCATTTTCAAATAGGTCGTATCGTGTCTGCCAATCCTGCCGAGGGGGAGCGATACTACCTTCGTGTGTTGTTGAACCATGTTACAGGGAAAACATCATTTGAGGACTTGCTCACCGTCGACGGCGTGGTATGTGGGAGCTTTAGAGAGGCCGGTGAAAGGTTGGGACTCATCGAGGCAGACAACACGCTCGACGACTGTCTTACTGAGGCGGAGCAGTGGGCTATGCCATGTTCTCTTAGGAGGCTCTTTGCAACAATATTGGTGCACTGCGAGCCAGGCGACGTGCGAGGTTTATGGGATAGACACCTCGAGCCTATGTCCGATGACTACCGTCGGACACGCACGTCCCCGAACGAGGTGGAGCAGATGGTGTTGCTTGACATTAGGGGTATGTTGCAGTCTATGGGTAAAGACATTATTGATTTCGCTCTTCCAATGATCGATGATGCTTTTGACCCAACCGAGGGCGAGTCCAGAGAGATCATCGAGGAATCAACTGTTGAGTTTGACGAAAGTGACACTAATTTGTCATCTTCCCTGAATTTTGAGCAAAGGGCTGCATACGACGAAATACTAGCGTCTGTTGAACGCGGTGATGGGGGTATATTCTTTGTTGATGGTCCTGGAGGTACGGGGAAGACCTTCCTCTACAGGGCGATGCTCGCCAAGGTAGGCGCGAGGGCAAGATTGCTATCGCTACCGCGACGTCAGGTGTCGCTGCTTCTATCATGCCTGGCGGCAGGACTGCCCACTCAAGGTTCAAAATCCCACTTAGTTGCGATGATGGAGCGTCGTGCAGCTTCACCAAGCAGAGTGGGACCGCCAAGCTACTAAGGATGGCCTCATTGATACTATGGGACGAGGCCAGCATGACTAAGCGACAAGCGGTTGAGGCATTAGACAATAGCATGCACGACATCATGGGAATACGCGACCGACCCTTTGGAGGAAAGACTGTTGTTTTTGGCGGGGACTTTAGGCAGGTGCTTCCGGTCGTCAGAAGGGGGTCACGGGGCCAGATAATTGATGCAAGCCTCCGAAGTTCTCATCTATGGAAGAGTATGCGGCAGCTTCGACTCATCACCAACATGAGGGCTGGTAATGACACTTGGTTTGCAGATTACTTGCTCAGGGTCGGTAATGGCACTGAGGAAGCCGACGACCAAGGCAACATAATACTCCCTGAAGATATTTGTCTGCCATCTACAGGTGAGGTTGACGACCTGGAGAAGCCGATTGACCATGTGTTTCCACGTCTAGATGACAACATGGAAGATTCGAGTGACATGACATCTCGCGCAATCCTTTCCACGACAAATGACAACGTCGACAAGATAAACATCCGCTTGATAGAGCGTTTCCAAGGAGATGAAGTAATCTAGCATAGCTTTGACAGTGCGGAGGACGACCCATATGGCTACTACGCTCCTGAGTTTTTTAAAGGATTGACTCCCAATGGTCTTCCTCTGCATGCACTCAAACTAAAGCTGAACTGCCATGTGATACTTCTAAGGAACATTGATCCAGCTAATGGTCTGTGTAACGGGACTAGGCTTGTTGTTAGAGGTTTTGAGAGGAACACCATTGATGCAGAAATCATGATTGGACAACACGCTGGTAGGAGGGTCTTCCTTCCTCGAATACCTCTATCCACATCTGACAATGACATGTTTCCTTTCAAGTTTAAGAGGAAGCAATTTACTATAAGGCTTAGCTTTGCTATGACGATTAACAAGGCTCAAGGGCAGACCATCCCCATTGTTGGTGTGTATCTACCTAATCCAGTGTTCTCTCATGGTCAACTCTATGTTGCTTTGTCTCGAGCCACCGCGAAGAGAAACATTAAAATACTTATTCAGAAGGAGAAGCCAAAGGATAAGGCCAACAAGCAACATAACAACCCGAAGAAGCGTAAAAGACCGACCTTTTCCTTGCTGACTTCAATGAAGAACATCGTCTACAAGGAAGTACTTACAAGATGAAGTTAGGTCTTATAAGACCTGGTGGATTTATATATGCAATTTACTATTCCGATGGTCAAGAATTGCTGTAATTCGGTTGTATGACATATTTTTTCATTTGGTATCTCGGTTGTTAGAGGTATACACCAATAAGTTCAAGTAATAACTGCATTTCAATAAATATATATTGTGTTATGTGTAATCTGATATTGTACATGTCACACAGCGTACTGTGTTATGTGTATGACTAGAATCAGAAATATTGATTGGCTTCATGAAGATCTGCAACATGTTTATTTAATATTTAACTTTTATCACTGTTATTTGCTTTCCACTATTGCAATTTTTCTGGCAATGTATATGCCACACAGCGTACCGTGTTTTTTGTAATTTGATATTCCGAAATAATGTTTGGCTTCATATAGAGCCGCTACCTGTTACATTTACTTTGTACAGTTTGATTAAAACCTGTAGCATGCATGTGATGTCATCATTTAGCATGCAGATTATATTTGATACATTGAATTTCAGTGTGTGTGATAAATTTATGTTTCAACGCTACTTAAGAGTTGTTTGCTTTGTAATCGATTTGTAGTCAAACTATGATAGTGTGAATATTTTGCAGATTTATTACTTGTACTTTCACACGTCTAAACTAATTATTTATCACATCAGTTCAAGTTTCATTTTTATTTTTTGCATTGGTTCATGTACCTTCATGAGTTTACTGCGGATCTGAAAGAGTTCTAACCTAAAAAATTCTACAAGGCTGCATTAATCTAGGACCTGGCGAGGATTGGTTCAGAGAGCAAGCATCGTTCTGCAGTATCTTAAGGACGCTGGTTGGGCTGAGGGTGGTCGACTTATAGGTTGCACCCAGCCAAGACGATTGTCTGTGCAGGTATCAACTGTTTAAATGTTCATCAAAATGTGTATCCTTCTCTAGATGCCATGTAATACTATGTTTCCCTTTTACCTTCTGACATGAGCATGCATCAGATTATTCTTTTGGGTACGTCCCTAGCAACTAGCATGGCGAGTAAGGATGTTAGCTAATTATCTAGAGCAAGCTTTACTTATGGATATGCTGGTGCAACATGAATCAAACCCGGGCAACATGAATCTAAGAAATAAATTATTCGAATAGATAACTCCTAAAAGATAAGCTTGGAGGACTTTTGCATAGCTCCCAGCCACGGAGATTTATCCAGCTTCCCCTTTGTGACCTAGCCGTTTGTGACATGGTTGCCATGTGGTTGTGGCCATAGTGCCCAAAAGTGTGTCTGTAACAGGAGACTTCATGTTGCAAAATTATTCATGTGCTCCGGCAGTGATTTCTAACATCCTATACGGAGCAGTCATCTGATAGAACCATGTCTGTACTAATTAGAAGATGGTAGCTGCACTTTTGTTTACTGCATTGGTATTACTAATTTCCATATGTTTGAAACTTTTTACAAGGTAGGGGTAGCGTTCTATTTTACATTTGTTGTCAATGTATTTTTTATGTAATACTATGTCATTACTATATAACACTCTTTTTTAGCGTAGATATCCATGAAGCCAGCCTCATGACACTTGACGAAACACGTGCGTACGTCAATGGTGTTGTTCAAGCTAGGAACAATGGAGGCTAGAAGTATCTGTCTACACAAGTGCACAATTTTTCTTAGATATAAAAATGTATGAACGCTTTGCATGCATCATTTTGTTGCCAATTGTCACATTATGAAGTTTTCGCTAATGTCTTGGAGGTTTAATAATATGTGATATTCAATAAAAAACTATTTAACAATGTCGTCATATTTTGGAGCCATATACTGTGAAGTTCTGAACTATATATTTGACTAATATATATTTGATGACCAAACTGTCAATAATGGACTTCAAATGGTAACCTGTCTACTCTCATTTGAGCTACACGTATGAATCTCTTTCAGTGTAGGTTCAAATTTTTTAATATATACAGTGCAGCGCAAAAAGGAAAATACGTTTACCTTGACAGATGCTATCGCATGCTATCATGCATTATGACATTCCAAATATAATATAATTTATTTTGTACATGGAATCAAGGACTGCCGTATGCCCGTGCGTTGTGTTTCTTTCTACACACGGAAACAACAATTCTTCAAGTGGCGCGGGCTTTTTGATCTATGTGAGGAGGACAAAAACAGAAGAAGAAGAAACGTTGTGTTTATTTATAGTTCTCGAACGCCCGTGTTTGACGTATATTTGGAAAATAAATTAATTTTTTCTTACTATATATCTGGAGGCAAAGTTTGGAAAGGAGACATAAATTAGGAAATATATAATCCGGCGTTGATACATCTGCCGGGTGGAGCATGCAACCAAAATAATTTTATTCCATGTTTTCCTATAGTTTTTGTTACGGAATATTGTAATTATGCAAGGATATGGGCCACCTTCCGAGTACATGCCCACGATTCCTCCCGGGCAGGATATGTCAATTAGAACTATATAATTATCCTTAAAGTCATTTCCTTCCAAAATGTTATAGTGTCCAATCTCCCTGTCCGGCCTACCATACGTTCAATGTGTTTCCCAGTGTGGCCATTAATATTCCCTTAATCGGATTTGTTTATAAGGAAAGTTAAATTATGCTTCTTCCGAAAGGGAAAGTGAGACATATATAATAGATATATAATCCAGCGTATATTTATTTGCCCAGTGGAGTATGGAAGAAAAATATATGCTTGTCCTTTTATTAGCAAGGATTTGTAATGGAAACATTCACGGATGGAATGATAAGGGGCACCTTCCAATCCATACAACATGCTAATGCGTCACCGACCTGGTGCCGGACGATTCCCCTCCGACACTCATATATATGGTCCGGCTGTGATCCACCGTTGTCCACTGCCCCCTCGCTCGCTCGTCCTGGTGCTAAGACGACTTTCTGAACGTGCCAATGGCTGCAATGCCGATTTTTTATGGAGTGAACGACACAGTCGAGTACATATACAACTACGTCATGCTTTCCTCAGACGAGGAGCAGTTAGAGTTTGTTCTGCCAGCCCTAAACTCTATCTATAATTTATTTGCAATTGTTAGCTGCAGATCAGTACCATTATATTATGCATTATCGGCTTCTTAGTTTAAACCCAAGTAAAAATCTGTTTTTTCACCTAATCCACGTCGATGAGTTGGTCACGTTCATAAGTTGTTGCATGCATGCACTGGTTAGGATCATGCGATCCTTTCTAAATCCATAAGGTTCTTTTACATAGTGGTTGAAAAAATATGGTCATGCGCTAATATTATCCTTTTACATTACGCCATGTTAGTACCATCCACAACATGTTATTTTAAACTACAAATTTTCTATGAACTGTAGTATATTGCAACGGGTCCTGGTGCATGAACAAGTTGCAACCGAACATATCACAGTAGATTTGGTTATCTTACGAAATAGTACTTATGTCCTCAAATGACACTACAACTCCAATTTTTAGGTACATACATTTCAGACCGTTCTAAAGTTTTGAAAAAATATACTATTTTTTGCCCACACATTTAAGTACAATATTTTTATGATACCCTGATTTTATCATCCCGGTTTGTTTGCAGCACAATATGGATAAGGAGCCCTCGTCCATTCTTGATCGAGTTAAGTCTACGGACTATCCAAGACACCATGCGAGCTGATACATGGGTCAATCCGAGCTGCTTCGATCTTGCAGTGCGTAAGCTTAGTAGCGACGCAATACAGAGGAACGCAGGAACAGACTTTGTTGGCTCCACGCATATGTTTGATTTGCAATTCCATGAGCACGGTGCTGAGTCAGACTGCCTTAAGCCAAGCTGAACGCACCAACTTGTTGATTAACAATGTCATTGTACGGCCTTTGCGAAATACAACGTGCTCATGACCCGTCCATGGTAAGGATTTTCCTTCTTAAAAGTTGGTGTGTATACTATCTGTTCACCACTAACTTTGTATACCTATTGCAGTACCTATTGCCGTTGTATTTGGTGGATTCCTCCTACGGCCTCCTTGCAGCTATGATTAAAAATAGGAGGACTCTCCTGATTGATCATGCTAACGAGTCATTCCTAGGCCCAGAGGACTTTCATGACAAGGAACTTAAGAAGGAAGCCCTGATAGTTCTGAAAGAATTTGGCAGTGTATTGCAACAGGAGAGGCCTGGTTTGAATCCCCAACTCGTGGATTGGCCACAAGAAAATACCTATATTACAGTCCCGCGGTAATAGTTTTAATTGGTCATGCACAATATAGCCTCACTTGTATAGGTCCTAACATATGGAGTTTTTTTTGTCACAGCCTGGACAGTGGATTCAAACTCCTACAGGAGATGGCTCACCAAGATGATACTCTCGGGCATAACATTTCCAGGACTTCGGTAGGTGTATATATAACAAGTTTCTCCCTTCCATATCATTGTTGAATATAATTTTATGTTCCTCCACTCACATAGGTTTGTTGTGCAATTCATTCTTGAACAATTTATATTCCCTACATATATATATAACAATTCATTTTTTATATTCTCTAGGATTCAATACAGCTCAGAAAGACCTTGCTGGTCCAGATGCTGACGATCAAAGGCAATGAAGTAGCTGGAAACATTCCAGCTGAAATTACAGCGGCCTTGAGGTTTTTGGACGAATGATTATGGACTAATGCATATTGAAATGTCGCAGATATAATAAGCCAATAGAGCTTTGTTAGGGATCAATTATCAGATTTATCCTTTTGGCAATATGAATAATGTATTGGATTATATATATGTAGGGAATAAATGCTTCGATGGCACCCTCTAGCTTTGTATTCACTTTAATGTTGTCTGCTTGTTTTGGTTCTATCTATATAACTTTTCTTCTATGTATATTTTGTACTATAATACCCGTGCGGTCAGGAGCAGGTTTGTTGCTCCCGGTGAACCGGAGGCATTTTGAAGGTAATAATCTTTTTGAATGCCCATGCTGATCAGATGATCAAATGACATTTTCTGAAATATTTTTAAAGTTTAAAGAGTGAATAATGGTGGCATCCACTAGCTATGTTGGTTGTATATCTATCTTTCCTTCTATCTAAATGTTATGGTTGTAGACCAGAAAGTTTGGACCAGGTTTGCTCCAGCTGAACCTAAGTACTTTTGTGTTGGACCATGGCAGGTTCACAACGTACTCAAAGTCCGACAGGTGATGTTTTCAGACATTCCGTGCCTCGCATCATATACTACCTCGTATAGTATAACTCCATCCTATACGAGGTTTTCTTCATCGAAAATAACCAGCTAGAGAATAGTCAACAAACATATGACTGTCATACAGGCACCATATACTACCTCGTATAGTATAACTCCATCCATACACGCACTGTTATACTATACGAGGTTTTCTTCGTCCGAAATAATCACATTCCAGCTAGACAATAGTCAATAAACATATGACGGTCATACGGCACGTACCTTGCATATATTCTTAAATTTTGAAGTTGTCCTTGATCTTGCTCTCTCGCCCGTTGCCTTTAATTCTAGCTAGCGAATAAACGCTGATTATCTTTTATGTGCTCCTGAATAGAGTAACAAAAATGAGAGAGGAATAGTTTTTCTTATTGATCAGTACCTACAGTAAAAAAGTAAAACCACGGTAACAGTAGATATGTTAGTGTGCAGGCTGTGAATTTTAATGAGTTGCATACAAATCAATGATAACTTCATAATTTAATGAGTTACATACACCACGTTGTAGAAAGCAAACACATCTAGAAGACCACATGTATATTAGTAGTAGAATAAATAGCATTTCTTGCGGACAAAAGCAATGGAATAAGTTGATATTCTTTATTCACTTCAGTGCAGATGCGTCCTTTGTGTGTGCTTGTGGTTGGTGAGATGCACCAACCTATTCAGCATATTGGTGAGAACTGAGACACATAAGATGCTACATGAAAGCTGTAGTTTTTCAGCTTTAAGAGCTGCCCTTGCGTTCTTATGGTAATACAAATCATTTTAGACAAACGTGTTCTCATAAAATTATCAACAGAATACGGCTGACACTTCACCCATTTTTGGAGAGGTTGAATCTAAGACACAGAAAGCAGTGCAAACCAAGCAAGATAGTTTTACTAATTGAAAGAAGGTTATTCAGGTGAAGCTTGTGCTCTGAACGGGGCCCCATGTCGGCAAGTTTGCAAAGTCACTGGGATACGCATTATATTAAAAATCCATTCAATTATGAAAAGGCATAGTTATTAATGCGAACGAACTGTTAAATGCATGCTATATTAGGCAGCTCATAGACACTTGCCATATCAAGTTACCCTAAGACATCAACATCTCATTCTAATATAATATAAGGCAGTCACATCTCATTCTAAAGTTACCCTAAGGCAGTGACATCTCATTCTAATATAATATAATTCAAAATATAATGTGTTCAATGTATGAACTATATTTAAAGAGAATACACATATATGGTAAGTAAAATTGGAGCTAATATACTATTGGAGCAACATACCTATTTCCACTTGCTTAGGTACTGTCACTATGTAGCCCTCCACACCCCGAACAACGTCCCTTTGAAAAATGCTGGCAAAAGATGCCAATGTTTTAAATCCAAAGGAAACAATGTAGAAAGAAAAGAGACGATGAAATTGTGTTACTCATACTTTGGCAGCACGAGTGGATAAGTAAAGTTTCTCCAATCTCTGATGTAGTTTAACTTCTTACTCGTCTGTGAATGCATTATCAGAATTTAACTAGCCACCAGCCCCAAAGTGCTTAAACACTTCCTGCAACAGAATATACATGTTACAATATTGTTTTACTCATACGAAAATTGGAAAGTTATATGTTTTGATGCCACTGGTAGGGATATATATTAATTTTATTATTATTCAAGTGTATACAATGTAAAATGTGTGGCCAGTTATAGCTAATCTTGGCATGCAAATCAATGATAATTTGATTATTTAATGAATACAATAACAATTTACCTATTTAGAAAGTTATAATTATTGACATCTTTTCTAATATATTAACAGGTGGGCATTTGATCTCGAAAGGAAATAGATCTGCACCATACAGTAATATATGGTGGGACTAGAACAAGCCATGATTTCCTACCCAGTTATCCGGCGCATGGCCAATCTATATATGTTAACCTATGCCATCTGTCACGCCCAAGATGCGACCCTATCCTAAAGGAACACGAAGGTCCCACCAAGGATAGAAGCGCATCTTGAAGACGCTTTTGCAAGGTGGATATCATTACATCAACATTACATAATAGATGGGGATACATACATAGGGCACAAATGCCACAAGAATACATCAACAACATATACAAGAGATCAACATCCGACTACGGATGGAACACAAACAGAAACTCAAACGACATCCACCCTGCTAGCCCAGGATGCCGACCTGGAACCTATCCCCTGATCGAAGAAGAAGCAGAAGAAGAACTCCAAAACAGGTAACATCGCTCTCGCGTCATGATCATCGCAAACCTATACCTGCAACTATTGGTGTAGTAATCTGTGAGCCACGAGGACTCAGCAATCCCGTTACCATGGGTATCAAGACTAGCAAAGCTTAAAGGGAAAGGAAGGGGTAAAGTGGTGAGGTTGCAGCAGCGGCTAAGCATATATGGTGGCTAACATACGCAAATGAGAGCGAGAAGAGAAACAAAGGAACGGTCGCCAACTAGTAATGATCAAGAAGTGGTCCTGAACTCCTACTTACGTCAGACATAACCCAGAAACCGTGTTCTCCTCTCGATCAACCCCGAAAAGAGACACTCACGGTTACGCACACAGTTGGTGTATTTTAGAAGAGTTTACTTCAAGTTTACTACAACCGGATATTAACAAATTCCCATCTTCCACATAACCGCGGACACGGCTCTCGAAAGTTTATACCCTGCAGGGGTGTCCCAACTTAGCCCATTATAAGCTCTCGCGGTCAACGAAGGATATTCCTTCTCCCCGGGAAGACCCGATCAGTCTCGGAATCCCGGCTACAAGACATTTCGACAGCAATAAAACAAGACCAGCAAAGCCGCCCGGATGTGCCGACAAATCCCAATAGGAGCTGCACATATCTCGTTCTCAGGGCACACCGGATGAGCCAGACGTCGGGTTGGCATAGACCCTGATTGCCCGGGGGCGCCGGACATCGCTCGGTTTGGACCAGCACTCGAAGGAGAACTGGCCCGGGGCTAAAATAAAGATGACCCTCGGGCTCCGGAAACCCAAGGGAAATAAAAGGGCATAGGTGAGGCAAATGGTAAAACCAATGTTGGGCCTTGCTGGAGGAGTCTTATTCAAAGCGAACTCTCAAGGGGGTCCCATAAATCACCCAACCGCGTTAGGGACGCAAAATCCGGGAACATAATACCGATATGACGGAAACTATGGCGGCAAGAGTGGAACAAAACACCAGGCATAAGGCCGAGCCTTCCATCCTTTACCAAGTATATAGATGCATTAATAATATAAGAGATATTGTGATATCCCAACATAATCCTGTCCATCATGGGGCAATCTTCAACTTCACCTGCAGCTAGCAACGCTATAAGAGGACTGAGCAAAGCGGTAACATAGCCAAACAATGGTTTGCTAGGAAGGGTGTCAAAGGTTAGAGGTTCATGGCAATTTAGGTGGCTTGAGGAGCAAAAGATAGGTAGCGCAGCATAGCGATAGAACGAAGCAACTAGCATAGCAATGATAGTAGTGAGATCCAAGGTGGCGGTCATCTTGCCTGAAATCCCGCAAGGAAGAAGAACGAGTCCATGAAGAAGATGAAGCCACGAAGACGAACCAAGCGTAGACGAACGAATCCTCACGATCGCAACGAAACGGGAACTATCGAGAAGAAGCACACAACAAGGTAAACACGCCACACATAGACAAGACATGATGCACAACAAGCATGATGCATGATAAAGGCTACATGAAGCTACTCATGGCAAGAGACGATGCAAACAAGAACAACACATCAAAGCAAGTTTAAATGAGGCCGGAAACAATAACAATTCCGGTAGGTCCTCATATGCAAATTTCGAAATTGGTCCAGATCTGAATAAACCTTATGTTCAAGTTGTTAAACAGCAAGTTAAGATGCACCAAGATGATCTACACGAAATTCTAGTCAAGTTACATATAAAGTTCATTTAATTGAGCTACGCCTAGAAGATATGAGCAAAACAAGTTGAACATGGCATTGATGCAAAAGGCACTCAAACATCAAGAAAACACCTCAAAACATGGATGCAACATGATAATATGAAAGTTCATGCAATTCTAAGCAAGTTTCATATAGAGCACACTCAAAACGGAGCAACGGTTCAACACACACACACTAAACAAGTTATAGCAACAATCTGCCCAAAACAGCAACTAAGCATCTTGCAAGCACCAAAACAACAAGCTACAGCATCTCTACAAGAAAAAAAAAGGCATGAGCATGATGTACAGGTAAAGCATTACAAAACATCAACACTGAGATATCTCCAGAAATGACTAGAACATGCTCAAAAGGACATGGCAAGATTGCAAATAATATCAGTTTACAGGCTCTGCAGAAATAACATCAGGTTGCAATGTTTAGAGCTATCAAACAACATGTTACAGGAACTTATCATGGCAACCAAAGACATGGAATGACTCTACTAAATGCATAGAACAAAAGTCCTTTACTGACCATGAGCCAAAAGAGCACAGAAAATATGATGGCACCCACGTAATCATGGCAAGTTATATTGCAGATTCATACATGGCAGGAACAACAAGTAGGCATGTTGGTGAGCTTGAACCACTCACCACAGAGTAATACATGGCATGGCAAGGTGACCAACAGTAATAAGACATGTTTATGAAACTAAACATGGCAAGAGCAAGTTCATAGAGTGCATGGATCACTAGCAAAGCTCATGGCAAAACAGAACTTAAAGTTAACAGGTTGACAGCAACATTATTTAGCAACTTTGGAGCAAGATTACAACAATCTACAGAAGTCTATAAATGCAACCAGGGGCATGGATGGATAGAGCATGACATGTATAACAAAACATCCTTAGTGACCATCTCCAGATTATGCATAGAATGACTTGTAGCAGCAGGTTTACATAGCATCATAATATAACAGAATCAGCCTAGCAAAATAGCAACAGCAAGTACCCTACTTAACAAGCTCGATTCACTCACCACAAGTCATTGCATGACAAGATAAGCATAGCATCATCAATAAAACATGTTTATGAAAAAAAACAAGGCAATAACAAGTCCATAGCATTCAAGGATCAACTACAACAACCTTGGCAAAATTGAATAACATGTAAACAATCTGCTAGGAGACATTTTGAAGCAAAAGTAGAGCACGAAAATGACATGCTAGACTACTCCATAATTACAACCAGGGGAATGAATGGATAGACAATAACCACATGTTCAAAACACCCTTACTGAAGTATCTCAAAATATTCATGGATCTCTCTGTAGAATCAAGTTTACATGGCATCAAAATAACAGTAGAACAGGGACTAAAATCAGCAACATCGCGATGCCTAGTTTGCATGCTTGTGCTAGTCACCACATTGATCACAAAAATACATGGTAAGCACCTCCGTAAAGAAGACATAGCATAGATCAAAACACATGTAGACATCAACCTCATAGGATGCACACATCAAACATGGCAAAAATGACAAGAGCTAGTTCTGTTAACAGGCAGCAGACAACATTATGAAGCACTCTTGCAACGAAGATTCAGGCATCAAGATGAGCTCAAATGAATATGATGCAATGGTACGAAATTATGTACTCGTTGAGACGAACAATTTGACATATTACACGCACGAAATGGAGCTACGGATGCAGAGATACGATGCGATGAACATGGCATGATAATGTCACAGATTCGGGGACTTGGCAGAATTTACCCTCTCGGAAAGTCAACGGGACGGAGCGGTTCGGGACGGAGAGATCCGGGACGAGGCGTGGCGTTTGGATGGCGGGGCTGGTGGATCTCGTCCAGCTCCACCGGATCCGGCGACGGGGAGCTCCGGCGAGCTCGGGGACGGTGGTTCCGGCGACGGGGCGCCGCGGGACGACGACGGGACGACGCGGGCGGCGTGGAGAGGGAAGGGACGGCGGCGGGTCGGCCGGAGGCGGGTGGCGGCGGCGCCGCAGCGCAGGAGGATGGCGGCGGGCGAGCGAAGCTCGGCGAAGCTTCGGGCGCCTATGGCGCGGAGCCGAGGGGTGGCGGCGGAGGAGGGCGCGGCGGGCGGCCGGCGAGGCGCGGTCCGGCCGGGCGGCCAGCGATGAAGTCGGCGCGGCGGCAGCGGGCCAGCGACGGAGAGGACGGGCGGGCGGCGCGGCTGCCTTGGCCGGGCGGCGGCGAGATCTGGCCCGCGGGCCCGGATGGGCTCCAGCCGGCGCGGCGATGTGGGCGCTGGGAGGACACGTGGCGGGCTGGGATTCGGCAGCGGCGGCGGCGACATGTCCGGCGGCGGGGAAAAACGTCCAAATGGCGGAGAGGGACTAGGTTAGGGTTTGGTCTGCGAAAAATCCGGAGGGGAACACATATTTATAGGTAGAGGGAGCTAGGAGAGTCCAAATGGAGCACGGTTTTCGCCCACACGATCGTGATCGAACGACCGAGAGCATGGAGGGGGTTTGGATAGGTTTTTTGCCACTTTGAAGGGGGTGTTGGGCTGCAACAAAAGAGGCCTTTGCGGTTACCCGGTTAACCGTTGGAGTATCAAACGACATCCAAATGGCACGAAACTTGACAGGCGGTCTACCGGTGCTATACCAAGGCCGCTTGGCAAACCTCAGGCCATTCCGAGAAAGTTTAACACCCGCTCACAAGGAGAGACAAAATGGGGACGCCGGGGAACATAGGAGTGCCGGATTACAAAATGGACAACGGGGAAAATGCTCGGATGCAAGAGATGAACACCTATGCAAAATGAGATGCACATGATGACATGATAAAATGCTACACACAAGCAAATGACATGGCAACGACGGCGAAAAACTGGCAGACACCTGGCGCATCGTATCCGGGGCGTTACAACACTCCTCCACTAACATGAGATATCGTCCCGAGATCTTAGAACCTAGACGGAAGGGAAAAAGGATGAGGTGAAACAAGAACTCAAGAGAAGAAGCAAAGAATCGAGAGCACTCAAGAAGAAGAGAGGAACGACGAGAATGACGAGAATCAAAAGCTCACGGAATCAGATAGCCTATGAAACCACTCCGGTTAGAACGAGATAAGAAAACGAATAAGACTGGAAGGCTTTAGGCAGCACTCCGGCTAAAATATGGAGGAATAGAACACGAGGTTGAGAGGATGGAATGATAGTTGATGAAGACATGACACAAAACCTCCGGAAAGAATTGAAAGAGTTGAATGAAAAGAACGGAGAAGAAAATGACAACTTGTGCCACGAATGAAATAGAAAGCAACCTTAGAAAAAGGATTTGGCGGAGTTGTTGAGAAAATCAAGAATGAAAAGAATAAGCTTGTTGTGGTCTTATAGGTAACATCTCAAGATCATAAGGTGATAACCGGCCACAAATGGAAATGATTGGATAGCTGAGAAGAACGAAGAAATGCAAAACTCCACTTCAAAAGAATACGGAGATTTAATTACACTTTGATATGCAAGAAGAAAGATACTTGAGCTCCTCCAAAAGAACATAGATGAACTCTTGAATAATGAATTAAATCATGAAGAACTCCGGTGACAAAAAGGATGATGAGATAGAATGAAGGAAGAAAGAATACGATGAGCCTTGCGATGATTTAGATGGATGTTTCGACTAAATGGCCGAGGAAAATTGAACTCCGGAAAAGAATAGATGAAAACACTTGGAACTAGAATTTATTCCTCAAGAACAAACCCCGAAGGAAGAGATTACTCACTTGGATGAAATAAGAATAAGATTTATTGTATGCTTATCCTTCATCAAATTAAATTGATGACCAGCAGTGGATTTTTGCATACTACTTATTCTTCTTGAAAAGGATTGAGAAGTGACATATCGCAAACTTGAGAAGGTCTTCATGAACCACCGGTAGGATTGAAAAGAACGAATGAATTAAAATGATAATCAAGGAAAAACAATCTTGTACGAGCCACCGTAAGAATTTGGAAATGACTGATGAAAGAGAATGAATCGCCGGGAAGAATTAGAAAAGAACAAAGTTACTTGAGGGAATTTAGATACAAGAGAATGAAGAGATCATGAACTGATTAAAGAACACTTGAACGAAGCACCGGGATAATTGGATAACGGTAGCTGAAATGTGAGGACGAAGAATTCTTCTGGAATGATGGCCTCCGGTGAAAAGAAACAGAAATCAACTCCTGAAATACTCCGGATGGTTGAGAAAAAGGTATTTCCGACAAACAGAATAATTCGAGAGGGTAACAAGAAGCTAGAACCACGAATCTTCGAGAGAACGGGCAAGATTTAGAGAAACTCTTCCTCGATCTTCAAAGTTGAGAATGACGACGAGAAACACCATCAAAATTGTTGAGGTACTCCGGAAGAATGAAAAGCGAAGAGGTTGAGGCAACAATGAAAATAATTTGAAAGTGATCTTGGAAAAGATCCGACTGATGAAAATCATACTTACGTCAAACTTCAAAAGGATTTGAGAATAGCTCCGGAAATTAGAAGAGTCAGGTAAGATCCTGGGAAAAGACCTGTGGGTTAGGGCCCACTGAAAAAAAACAGCGTTGGAAAGGATTGTCAAATGATAAATGATGCACCGGAACAATTGAAAGATTTGAATGAGGTGTCAACCTCGAATTAATTGGATGCAAACACGAATCTTCTGAGATGTCTTCATCACTCCGGAAGGATAAACTGGCGAGAGGCGAACGAGCAAAGGCAAATATTTGAGCTGAGGGAAAGAATACACTCATCAACGAAAAACTTGAATTGAATCCACCGGGGAAGAAAAAGAGGTGATGAATGTCAAACGAGACGAGAATTCACCGGTTGAAACAATTGAGGGAAGACTCCACACGAATGAAATTGATGCTCGAAATAGACTCAGGCTCCGGGAAGAAGAGGGTGGGAGGGCGGGAAAAACAAAGGCAACTTGGAAGGGGAAACAACGAATATCTTGAAGAGAAAAACACCGGTTGAAATCATTAAAGAAAGAAAGCAAAGACTTCGCACGAGTAGGATGGATACTCGATTACGGACTCCGATTTCGAGAAGAATAAGGGTGGGCAGGTGGGAAAAAAACAAGGACAACTTTGGACAGGAAAACAACATCGATTAAAAAGAACTGAGGATTGATCTCCCAAGGCCAAAGAGGGTCGAATTAGCTTGACGAGAAATGCGCCGGACAAAAGAGGATGGACAACTCACGAAGCTAACCACGTGATCCTAAAGAAAAATTTGAACGGGAAGAGGAGTAATTCAAAACACCTACGTCAAGATTCCTGACCAGGGCGACGAAGGGGCTGAGGAGTAAAAAGAATCCTACTCTCCGATATATATAATCCTAAGACTCAAAATAGTTTTCATCTAGACTCCACAATGACCAAACTACACGATCAATCAAGGGGGCTCCTAGGGTCGATCGAGGCTCTGATACCAACTTGTCACGCCCAAGATGCGACCCTATCCTAAAGAAACACGAAGGTCCCACCAAGGATAGAAGCGCATCTTGAAGACGCTTTTGCAAGGTGGATATCATTACATCAACATTACATAATAGATGGGGATACATACATAGGACACAAATGCCACAAGAATACATCAACAACATATACAAGAGATCAACATCCGACTACGGATGGAACACAAACAGAAACTCAAACGACATCCACCCTGCTAGCCCAGGATGCCGACCTAGAACCTATCCCCTGATCGAAGAAGAAGCAGAAGAAGAACTCCAAAACAGGTAACATCGCTCTCGCGTCATGATCATCGCAAACCTGTACCTGCAACTGTTGGTGTAGTAATCTGTGAGCCACGAGGACTCAGCAATCCCATTACCATGGGTATCAAGACTAGCAAAGCTTAAAGGGAAATGGGTAAAGTGGTGAGGTTGCAGCAGCGGCTAAGCATATATGGTGGCTAACATACACAAATGAGAGCGAGAAGAGAAACAAAGGAACGGTCGCCAACTAGTAATGATCAAGAAGTGATCCTGAACTCCTACTTACGTCAGACATAACCTAGAAACCGTGTTCTCCTCTCGATCAACCCCGAAAAGAGACACTCACGGTTACGCACACGGTTGGTGTATTTTAGAAGAGTTTACTTCATGTTTACTACAACCGGATATTAACAAATTCCCATCTGCCACATAACCGCGGGCACGGCTCTCGAAAGTTTATACCCTGCAGGGGTGTCCCAACTTAGCCCATTATAAGCTCTCGCGGTCAACGAAGGATATTCCTTCTCCCCGGGAAGACCCGATCAGTCTCGGAATCCCGGCTCATGTATTAAAAAAATGATCATGTATTAAAAAAATATTAATCAAGCATTTAAAAAAAAGTAAAAAAGTATTTGAAAAATGTTATCCATGCATTTAAAAATTATTAAATGTGTATTGAATAAATTTTGACCATGTATTAAAAAATTAATCATATATTTCGAAATATTAAGACAATAAAGCAAGAAAATAAAAAATTGAAATAAACCAATGCAAAAGAATTTAATGTGTGAAACCCGAGAACAAAACAAAGAAAACCAAGAATAGAAACAAAAAAAAAGAAAGGAAACAGAGAAAACAGAATAGAAAAGCAAAAAAACTGTGAAACAGAGAAAGAAACCAAAAATGAAGCAAAGTGAAAGAATTTAAAATCCAATAAAAATAGTGAAGCTGAAGAGAAGTTGGTAAAGTTGAAGAAAACGTTCGAAGAAACAAAGAAATCAGAAAGTAAAACTAAAGTGAAACTAAAGCAGAAAACTGACCAAAACCCAGTACACGGAACAATGAGCGATTGATCTGGGCGTGACAGGAAGCTATGAAGCCTTTTTTTGAAGGATTGATACAAGCGACAGCTCCTAATTAGCGGGTTTTGCGCCAGTTAACGAGCTGGTGCTTGCACCGTCGCTGCCATGGGCTGTCGCACGAGCGCGCTTGGTCACTAAAAAAACAAAAACTAAATGGTCGCTACTGCTAAAGGATGGCAAAAAATCAAAAATTTTCCTTTTTTGAATTTAAAAATTGATTTTTTAATTTTGAAATTTAAATTAAAAAATTTAAAAGTTTTTTATTTTTTAAAAGGGAAAAGCCAAAAATTTTATTAATTTTAAACCCTCTTTTTAAACCCCATCCATCCCCTTCCCCCTCCCTTTTTCCCTTCGCCCAACAATAGCAAAAACAAATTACCTCCTAGGAAAAATTTAAATAAGAAGGCGATTTTCTTAAATTTTTGAAAGTTTCTTATTTCCTTTTAAAAAAAATGAAAAATTTTTTTTTTTTAAAAAATTTTTAAAATTATATTTTAAATTAAACTTTTTAAAATTCCCCAAACATTTTATAAATTAAGAAATTTGGAAAAGAAAAATTTATAAATTTGCAAACAAAATTTTGAATAAAAAACCTTTTTAAATTGCAACTCTTTTAAAATAAAAAACAAATTTGCAAACAAAATTGGAAAGCGGAAATATTTTTAAACCCAAATTTTTCAACAAAAAATACACAACCATTTTTTTGGAAAATTTTTGAAAACAGGTTTTCTTTTGAAGAATTTTAAAGTAAGAAAATATTTGAAATCCCCGATACTAAATTTTATCAAAATTTAAAAGCAAGAAAAAAAAAAATTTTTTTAATTTTTAGTTTTCAAACTTTTCTTAAAAACACAATTTTAAAAATTTTTGGAAAACAACCAAAAAAAAAAAAACAAAAAAAAAAAAAAGGGCTAAACATTTAAATTTAAAAAAAAAAACTGGAAAACTCTCAATTCTAGGGTCTTTGGCCCTTTTTACAAAATTTTGGTTGTTGGCCGTGGCCTTGTAAATCACAATGGGAAAGCGTAATGTTTCGCAAAGGAGGTCCTCATTGGTTGTTTCCCCAAAAACAAAAACAAAAACAGCTTCCACTCCATCCCTGTTATAGTTTACCATTACATTGGATTAATTTTCTTAAAATTATTATTTTTAAAAAATCAGGTTTAAATAAAATTCCTTTCAAAAATTTTTTCAAAAACATTTCCAATTTTAAAATTTAAATTAAATAAAATTTTTATTAAAATTAATGTTTCGGTTATTTTAAAAATATAATTGGGACTAAACCGCCAAGTTCCAAAATATTCACATTTAAAAAATGTTTGGGGGCCTCTTTACATTTCCCAATAGAGCCCAAAAATTTTCCAAATTGTTTGTTTTGGGGCCGGGTATTATTTTCATCCCACCCCCTTTGGTATTTTTGGTATACCCCCCCCCAACCGCCAAAAACCAAAAAAAACCGGATGGATGACCGACATTTTTTAATCTAATGAAAAAGAAAACCCTGACCAAGGGGCAAAATAACCAAAAAAAGGCATTTTGAGGAGATTTTTCGACGTTTTTAATACCCACATTCCCCCCCCCCTTTTTAAATCCCACCCATTTTATGGTTGAAATTTGGGGAGGATCCCATAAAATGCCACCATTGGGGGACCTTATGGCCTCCATAAAACCCCGGATCCATTGGGGCGGATTTTTGGACTGCCAAACCCCCAACCCATAAAAATCCCCCTGGTATGATTAAATTTACATAGATCTGGTTTACATATAAGAAAATATTGAACCTCAAAAATTTAAATTTACAATTTAAGCAAGATAATACAATTTTAGGCAAACTTCGTAAAACACAAACACAAACTGGGGAAACGGCCAAAATGAGACCAACAAAAGAAAGAAGGGGCTCAGGAAATTTAAGTTTCTAAACCAAAAAACGCGGAATACACAAGCCTCGCATGTAATTTCCTCGTAATAACACAATCGCGCACAATGCGGTAGATTCGGATAAATAGATCCTGCAATGGTCTGTAAACCACAAACGTTCAATGGGCATCTCAACAATTTGATTAAGCTGGACCTACTTTCCTAAAATAATTTCTCAAAAAAAATAAGGTTCAATTAATTCACAATTTCAAATTTTTCTGGGTAAAACATTCCTTTTTAATTGTTCTATTTTGATTCCAACTTATTTCTGTTAAGGCATAATGAGAATTGCAAAAGTTGAAAAAATAAAACATAAAATGTTGACTTTAATGCTTTAATTAAAGGCCCTTATCCACCTTAAGTTCCTCTCCTTGTTTCATGTTGCTCTATTATATCCATCCGCATTGTACTTTTTTCCCCCACCTCAAAAAACCAAGCTAGCGGCATTTCCTTTAATGGGTAAGAAGAAGCAAGGCGGTAACAGAAAAAAGGGCATGCTAAGGTAATGTTGACGTTTATGAATCTTGCTTTTCAAAAGGTTTTGCGCAAATGGCTAAAACATGCTGAAGTACCGCAAACTTGATACCCGGATAAAAGAGATCATCGGCGACTGAACCCCGGATAAAAGGGAATTTCATTGGCCGGCGTGAATTCTCTGACGACCATGCTTAAGGCGCAGCCCGCGGGAAAAGAAAGTGGTAATCAAACTCAATCCATAGCTGAATTTACATTTTTACCAGATAATACTCTACAGATTTGATTCTGCAACCAACAAAATTGAAGGACACATTATACCCAAACCAAATAACTGGGTCCAGAGGGCAAAATTTGCCCATGCACCAACACCGACATGTATTCATAACAGACTAAATTTCAAGGTTCCATAGGCATAATCCACCTTCCCAACCTCGATTTGTTTTCATTTGATTTAACAGCAGGCGACACTGCTTCCGAAATCATGAAACCTATCTTAAATAAGAATCAAAAACCATAATGCAAGGGAGCATACAATGAAGGAGGCGTGCAGCTTATGGATTAAAGAAATAGGTATTGACACAAAAATGGAATCAACGGGTTGAAAACTAGTAAGCTTTGGAATTTAGTTTGATTCATCTATTTGCTTGTAGGTAATATTGTGCTTAAGGGAAAGAATAATGAGACCTAATTTGACTTATTGATAAGGGATCTTATCAGCTCGTGGGCCTCTTTGCCAAGTTGCAATTTTTAACCAACGTCATTGGGAAGTTCCCGTCCCAGCCTAGTATTCACAAATGTTTCGAAGAAGGGGAACTAAAAAGAAACGTGGTTGGTAAATTGACCGTTTATGCCTTGTTTTGCAAAAGTTTCATTATTACGTATTTTAAAATTCACGACCAACTTGTGAACAATAATTCAGCATCTAACTATAATTATTTCGTAAGTAAAGGGCAATATGACTTCCATCTATGGTTGGTTTTACAGGAGAACTGAAGTTGGTTTTCCATTTCATTTGAGATATTACATTTTCACGTTAGGTTTTAATACTCACAGAATTCGCGAATTCGGAATATAATTGCGAAATAACCAAACAAGTGACGGAAAGTGCTTCTTTGGGAAAAACAACCTAATGTCCAAATGAAAATGCATTCCCTTAACATCGGTAAGTTAAAGGTATTAACCATGATATTTATTCAAAACCTTTATGCATTGTTTACAATTTTGTTCCCAAACAACAGAAACTCTAACTATGAGCATTTCGATATGCAAACATTACATCCGGGCCTTTCGGTCGAATGAGAATGAAAGTCAATGATCAATTTTGCCATCATTAAAAATTGCTACATGTTTCTGTTATATTCCCTAATGAACAGATAAAAGCACCATAATTCACCCAAGATCAAGGATAAACGGGCGGCTAAAAGGCCATGAAACACACTGGAAGGGACTCTATGGAAAAAAGTCCTAAGTGAGAGAAATTAAAACCCTTGTGTTAAAAGGTATGGTTCAAAAGTTTTTACTTATTTGGATTTTAAAATTACAAATTTTGTTTGGTCAAATTCGTTACCGACAACCCAAACGCTCGGAGACATTTCCAAGTTCATATACTGTCATTGGTCTCTTGAAGAGATCAAATAATCATTTGTGCCTAATATCCACCAATTTTGGGCTATCGTTTTATTCTCAAATTCGGAATGTTCTTGAAACACCCAAGAAAAAAACTTAAAAGGGAAGAAGAATAAAGAATAGAACATACGAAGGGTTCCTTGGGAAAAACAACCCGTACAATTGAACATGCAACAACCTCATTTATCAGGTTGCTTTAATGATTTAAGTAGTTGAACCATTTTTATCAATAAAAAATTGCTGGACAATTTTGTATGCAAGGCAAAACAGTCAAATTACACGTTCCGGATGAGGTCGGCACCTGACAACGGAGGCTCATTGGGAGTTAATGCAAGAGGGATTCAATTTTGTTTATATCAAAATTTTTCCATTTAGTTCCATGATTTTTTTTTTGGTAATTTTTAAGGCCCCAAACGGACTTGAATACTCAAAAAAAAAAAGAAAGGAACATAAGGAACATCCCCTGAGGGCTGCTTATTGGAGGAAAAAACCAAGACAAAACAAACAGAACGAGGAGCCTAGAAACCGTTTCTATGGCGGCCCCATTCATAGTGAATCCCAAACCGATTAATCAAAATTTATAAATAAATTGAAAATTTTTATCAACCAAATAGTCCTGGACAAATTTGAAAGAGGACAACATGTTCAACTTTACCTCTGTATTCGGCATTTCTACAGGAGGTGACTGGGGAAGGTAATTTAACAAAGACAAAGGACAAAAGCCAGAATCCATCGGAAATGGTTAAGTTGGAGGCCAGAGAAATAATGAACAAAAAAAATCAGAGGGGCCCGCCCAAAAGAGCAATAGAAGTCTGCAGGAAAGGCCTTATGAGAAGGAAAAAACACCGTCAAAAAAACATCAATCCCCCGACCAGCAAATCGCTAATGCCCCTGCCCAAGCCTCATACCCCTTCCAAAAAGATGATTATGATCACGGGCGAATATCCTAGCGGGCCACGGTATGAAAGGAGCATTGTCAATTTCTTAAGCCGTTCTAGCTGGCAACATGAGGTTTTTCCATAGAGGCGAAAGCGAAGACATCGTTTTAAAAGGGACCATCGTTGAGCAGGAAAATGAATTAGATGAGGAGACACATGTTTTTGGGAAGGATTGCAAACCCAATATGACCGGAGCCACGGTCTCATTTAGTTGAATGAATTACATTTTCAACAAATCCCGTGGCCGAAATGACATATTGGATGATATAGCGACAATTCCGATAAATTAGGAGATTGTCCATTTACTTTCTCAAACATTCAACAGATGTCTGAAATGATGAAAATTGCAAACACTTTAAGGCCGGAAGTTTGAATTGAGGGGGCCTGTTTGCAAGGTAGACCTCTTAAACGGAACCAATCCCGGCTTTAGGTATGGTCCGGCATGGATCGATTAGACATTTTGGGAGAACATACGGTTTAACGGGATTTCCTTCACCACCCTTGGCGTCACCTCGATGAAAAAAAACTGGGAGGGTTAACATTCCGAGCTCCGACACCATCTAACAAGCCATTCGTTGGGCCTATGGGTCAGCATTGCAATTGACTTTTGGAAACCCTAACCTAGCATCGTAAACGGCCCCAAGAATTAACCAAATGGTGGGGTTGTTACATACTCAAAAAACCCATCTCCCAGCAATTTGGAGTTTGGGTACAAAAAACCTCATGATTATAGGACGCCTAAACAGATAAGAGGCGGACCAAAGAAGGTTAAAGAGGTGTCCTCTAGGCCTGCAATTTGGGTTGGGCCACCAGAAAAGGTTTGACCGCAAGATAAAGTGGAACAAAAGAAAGGATAGACGTGCCTCGGGGGCAATTGTTTACCAACTACAAGGGGAGCAGGTTGGACAACACCCAAAGCTAATTTGATTGGAATGTTGTCCAAAATCCCTTTTTCTATAATGGGAGCAGGTTGCTTTGGTTCCCACGTTAAAAATTTTGTTGTTTTAAAAAATCTCCCGTCTAAATAATGTGGGAGGAATAGCAGGTTTGGTCCCGTTAAATATCTGTTTTAAAAAGGCCGCGATCTTAATCCAACTCGGGACAGTTGCGCTGGGGGTTACATGTACATTAAATTGAGAGCTTCGGTTGATGGTAAAGAACCCCCTCCTGTTTGGGAGTTGTTGATGGATAACATGGGGGGCGAGCAAGGTTTGGGGTGAGAATAGTTCTCCGGAACTTACCCGGTGGCGACGCGACATGAAGAAAACATATGGATGCCATGGCAATTGTCCATACATCGGGAAGCGACATCTTCTTGACCATGACTTGCAACCCTAAATGGGAAAAGATAACAAATGAGTTGCTTCGGACAAGGCGGACCGACCTGAATTGTGGCCGGTGTTCTATGGCAAACTAGAGGCTATGAAAGATTTTTGCTCAAGAAGATGGTCCTGGGTTGTTGTTGCTTATGTTTATGTAGTCGAGTTCGAAAGAGGCCTCCCCACACATTTTTGTTGATCATGGATTCAAATTATAAGCTTCTTGTCCCAGGAAATACCGACTCATTTCTGAGCTCGGCAAGGAAGTATCCGGTTGTATGCAATGGTGGTAAAACATATGATGCCGGACCATGTGGTGCTCTAAACCAAGAATGTTTGCATGCAAGATAATGAATGCAAGTCAATACCCGCCGTTCAATGAAAACCGACACAAGGCAAGGACTCATACCTAGTTTATCGTCAGAGCGATGGTAGGCCTTAAGGTTGGGAAAATGTTGGACAACCGATGGGTTGTGCCATAAACCCTTACCTTCTGGGATGTTTAATTGCCACATCAACGCCGAGGCTTCTAGCATAAAGGCTGTAAAATACATTTATAAGTACATTTATAAGGGCCATGATAAGGCTTTTTCAGCATTGACCAGCGGGATGGTAACATTGATGAGATCAAGAATCGTTGCGCAAGATGGGTCACCCCCGGGATATGTGGAGGATATTTGGTTTCCCCGTGCCAACTACCGTCTTGCGGCCTCTTCATCTCCCGAATATGCAGGTTGCATTCAATGCCGGCTGACTTGAAGAATGTTTTATCCTCCGAGAATGCTTCAAAATCCATGTTAACGGAATATTTCAAGGCAAACAAAAACACCCTTGGGCAAGGTATTTGTACAAGGATTTCCCAAGCTTCCGGGGAAGAAAAAAGTTCGGAAGAGGCGGGGGAGCGTTTTCAAATAGGTCGCGGTCCGCCAATCCTGCGGGGGCGATACTACCTTCGTGTGTTGAACCAACAGGAAAACATAATTTGAGGACTTGCTTACCGCGGCGTGGTATGTGGGAGCTTTAGAGGGCCGGGAAAGGTTGGGACTCATCGAGGCAAACCGCCGGCATGCTTCGGGGGGCAAAGGGCTATCCATTTCTCTTAGGAGGCTCTTTGCAACAATATTGGTGCCTGCGAGCAGCGCGGCCGAGGTTTTGGGATAGACACCTCGGCCTATGTCCATGACTACCGCGGACACGCGCCCCGCGAGGTGGAGCGATGGTGTTGCTTGACATTAGGGGTATGTTGCACTATGGGTAAAGACATTATTGATTTCGCCCAATGATCTATGATGCTTTTGACCCAAGGGCGAGGCCAAGGAATCATCGAGGAATCAACTATTGAGTTTGGAAAGTGACACTAATTTGTCATCTTCCTGAATTTTGAGCAAAGGGCTGCATCGACGAAATACTAAATGAAGCGGTGATGGGGATATTCTTTGTTGATGGTCCCGGAGGTCGGAAGACCTTCCTCTCGATGCTCGCCAAGGTAGGGGGCAAGATTGCTATCGCTACCGCTTTTGCGGATGGGCGCGTGCCTTCACCAAAGGTGGGACCGGTACTAAGGATGGCCTCATTGATACTTGGGGCGAGGCCAGATGACTAAGCGACAAGCGGTTGAGGCATTAGACAATAGCATCGCGACATTGGGAATCGGACCACCCTTTGGAGGAAAGACTGTTTTTTTGGGGGACTTTAGGGGTGCCGGTCCGGAGGGGTCAGGGCGGATAATTGATGCAAGCCTCCAGTTCTCATCTATGGAAGAGTAGGCAGGCTCATCACCAACATGAGGGCTGGTAATGACTTTGGTTTGCAAACTTGCTCAGGTGGTAATGGCCGAGGAAGCCGGCACAAGGCAACATAATACCTTCCAAGATATTTTCCCATCTGGTGAGGTTGACAACCGGAAGCTGATTGACCCGTGTTTCCAAGTCTAGATGACAACATGGCAGATTCGAGTTACATGACATCTCGCCAATCCTTTCCACGACAAATGACAACGCGACAAGATAAACATCCGCTTGATAGGCGTTTCCAAGGAGAGAAGTAATCTACCATAGCTTTGGGGCGGAGGGCGACCCATATGGCTACTCGCCCCGAGTTTTTAAAGGATTGACTCCCAATGGTCTTCCTCCGCATGCACTCAAACTAAAGTTGAACTGCCATACTTCTAAGGAACATTGATCCAGCTAATGGTTGGTAACGGACTAGGCTTGTTGTTAGAGGTTTTGAGAGGAACACCATTGATGCAGAAATCGTGATTGGACAACACGCTGGTAGGAGGGTCTTCCTTCCCAATACTTCTATGTCGACAACGACATGTTTCCTTTCAAGTTTAAGAGGAAGCAATTTCCATAAGGCTTAGCTTTGCTATGACGATTAACAAGGCTCAAGGGCAGACCATCCCCATTGTTGGTGTGTATCTACCTAAAGTGTTCTCTCATGGTCAACTCTATGTTGCTTTGTCTCGAGCACCCAAGAAAACATTAGAATACTTATTCAGAAGGAGAAGCCAAAGGATAAGGCCAACAAGCAACATAACAACCCAAGAAGCGTAAAGACCGATGTTTTTGCTGACTTCAATGAAGAACATCGCTACAAGGAAGTACTTACAGGATGAAGTTAGGTCTTATAAGACCTGGTGGATTTATATATGCAATTTACTCTTCCGATGGTCAAGAATTGTTGTAATTGGTTGTATGACATATTTTTCATTTGGTATCTCGGTTGTTAGAGGTATACACCAATAAGTTCAAGTAATAACTGCATTTCAATAAATATATATTGTGTTATGTTAATCTGATATTGTACATGTCACAAACCGTTGTGTTATGTGTATGACTAGAATCAGAAATATTGATTGGCTTCAAAGATCTGCAACATGTTTATTTAATATTTAACTTTTATCACTGTTACTTGCTTTCCACTATTGCAATTTTTTGGCAAATAATGTTTGGCTTAATAGAGCCACTACCTGTTACATTTACTTTGTACAGTTTGATTAAAACCTGTAGCATGCATGTGATGTCATCATTTAGCATGTAGATTATATTTGATACATTGAATTTCAGTGTGTGTGATAAATTTATGTTTCAACGCTACTTAAGAGTTGTTTGCTTTGTAATCATTTGTAGTCAAACATGATAGTGTGAATATTTTGCAGATTTATTACTTGTACTTTCAAGCCTAAACTAATTATTTATCACATCAGTTCAAGTTTCATTTTTATTTTTGCATTGGTTCATGTACCTTCATGAGTTTATCGGATCTAAAAAGTTCTAACCTAAAAATTCTACAAGGCTGCATTAATCTAGGACCTGGCGAGGATTGGTTCAGAGAGCAAGCATCGTTCTGCAGATTTAAGGACGCTGGTTGGGCTGAGGGTAGTCGACTTATAGGTTGCACCCAGCCAAGCGATTGTCTGTGCAGGTATCAACTGTTTAAATGTTCATCAAAATGTATCCTTCTCTAGATGCCATGTAATACTATGTTTCTCTTTTACCTTCTGACATGAGCATGCATCAGATTATTCTTTTACCCCCAGCAACTAGCATGGCGAGTAAGGATGTTAGCTAATTATCTAGAGCAAGCTTCTGTATTACTTATGGATATGCTGGTGCAAAGAATCAAACCGGGCAACATGAATCTAAGAAATAAATTATTCGAGATAGATAACTCCTAAAAGATAAGCTTGGAGGACTTTTGCATAGCTCCCAGCCACGGAGATTTATCCAGCTTCCCTTTGTGACCTAGCCGTTTGTGACATGGTTGCCATGTGGTTGTGGCAATAGTGCCCAAAAGTGTGTCTGTAACAGGAGACTTCATGTTGCAAAATTATTCATGTGCTCGGCAGTGATTTCTAACATCCTATCGAGCAGTCATCTGATAGAACCATGTCTGTACTAATTAGAAGATGGGCTGCACTTTTGTTTACTGCATTGGTATTACTAATTTCCATATGTTTGAATTTTTTACAAGGTAGGGGTAGCTTCTATTTTACATTTGTTGTCAATGTATTTTTATGTAATACTATGTCACTACTATATAACACTTTTTTGGTAGATATCCATGAAGCCAGCCTCATGACACTTGGAAACACGTCGACGCAATGGTGTTGTTCAAGCTAGGAACAATGGAGGCTAGAAATCTGTCTACACAAGTGCACAATTTGTCTTAGATATAAAAATGTATGAACGCTTTGCATGCATCATTTTGTTGCCAATTGTCACATTATGAAGTTTTCGCTAATGTCTTGGAGATTTAATAATATGTGATATTCAATAAAAAAACTATTTAACAGTGTCGCATATTTTGGAGCCATATATGTGAAGTTCTGAACTATATATTTGACTAATATATATTTCATGACCAAACTGTCAATAATGGACTTCAAATGGTAACCTGTCTACTCTCATTTGAGCTACGTATGAATCTCTTTCAGTGTAGGTTCAAAATTTTAATATAAGGCAGCCAAAAGGAAAATCGTTTATTGACAGATGCTATCGCATGCTATCATGCATTATGACATTCCAAATATAATATAATTTATTTTGTACATGGAATCAAGGACCCGATGCCCTGCGTTGTGTTTCTTTTACACGGAAACAACAATTCTTCAAGTGGCGCAGGCTTTTTGATCTATGTGAGGAGGACAAAAACAGAAGAAGAAAAACGTTGTGTTTTTTATAGCTCTCGAAGCCGTGTTTGGCGATATTTGGAAAATAAATTAATTGTTTCTTACTATATATCTGGAGGCAAAGTTTGGAAAGGAGACATAAATTAGGAAATATATAATCCGGTGTTGATACATCCATGGTGGAGCATGCAACCAAAATAATTTTATTCCATGTTTTCCTATAGTTTTGTTATGGAACATTGTAATTCCAAGGATATGGGCCACCCCAGTACATGCCCACGATTCCTCCCGGAGGATATGTCAATTAGAACTATATAATTATCCTTAAAGTCATTTCCTTCCAAAACGTTATAGTGTCCAATCTCCTGTCCGCCTACCATATTCAATGTGTTTCCCAGTGTGGCCATTAATATTCCCTTAATCGGATTTGTTTATAAGGAAAGTTAAATTATGCTTCTTCGGGAAAGTGAGACATATATAATAGATATATAATCCGGCGATATTTATTTGCCCAGTGGAGGGAAGAAATATTCTTGTCCTTTATTAGCAAGGATTTGTAATAGATATGTAATCCGAGCTGGATCTTAGTCGAAGCTTAGTAGTGCGTACAGGAGCAGGAACGACCCGTTGGCTCCAATATGTTTGATTTGCAATTCCATGGCCAACGGTGCTGAGTCAACTTTTAAGCCAAGCTGAACGCACCAACTTGTTGATTAACAATGTCATTTCGGCCTTTGCCAAATACAACGTGCTCATGACCCGTCCATGGTAAGGTTTTCCTTCTTAAAAGTTGGTGTGTATACTATTTGTTCACCACTAACTTTGAATACCTATTGCAGTACCTATTGCCTTGTATTTGGTGGATTCCTCCGGCCTCCTTGCAATTAATATTGAAAATAGGAGGACTCTCTTATTGATCATGCTAACGAGTCATTCCTAGGCCCGAGGACTTTCATGACAAGGAACTTTAGAAGGGCCATAGTTCTGAAAGAATTTGGCAGTGTATTGCAACGGGAGCCTTGGTTTGAATCCCCAACTCGTGGATTGGCCACAAGATAATACCTATATTAATCCCGGTAATAGTTTTAATTGGTCATGCACAATATAGCCTCACTTTATAGGTCCTAACATATGGAGTTTTTTTTCACAGCCTGGACAGGGATTCAAACCCACGGAGATGGCTCACCAAGATGATACCTCGGGCATAACATTTCCGGACTTGGTGGGTTATATAACAAGTTTCTCTTTCCATATCATTGTTGAATATAATTTTATGTTCTTCCACTCCATAAGTTTGTTGTGCAATTCATTCTTGAACAATTTATATTCCCTACATATATATATATAACAATTCATTTTTTATATTCTCTAGGATTCAATACAGCCGAAAGCACTTGCTGGTCGATGCTGAATCAAAGGAATGAAGCAGCTGGAAACATTCCAGCTGAAATTACAGCGCCTTGAGGTTTTGGACAATGATTATGGACTAATGCATATTGAAATGTGATATAATAAGCCAATAGAGCTTTGTTAGGATCAATTATCAGATTTATCCTTTTGGCAATATGAATAATGTATTGGATTATATATAGGGAATAAATGCCGATGGCACCCTCTACCATATTCACTTTAATGTTGTCTGCTTGTTTTGGTTCTATCTATAAACTTTTCTTCTATGTATATTTTGTACTATAATACCCGTGGGTCAGGAGCAGGTTTTTCCCCGGTGAACCGGAGGCATTTTGAAGGTAATAATCTTTTGAATGCCCATGCTGATGAGATGATCAAATGACATTTTCTGAAATATTTTTAAAGTTTAAAGAGTGAATAATGGTGGCATCCACTAGCTATGTTGGTTGTATATCTATCCTTCCTTCTATCTAAATTTTATGGTTGTAGACCAAAGTTTGGACCAGGTTTGCTCCAGCTGAACCTAAGTACTTTTGTGTTGGGCCATGGCAGGTTCACGACTAAAGTCCGGGGTGATGTTTTCAGACATTCCTTCGATCATATACTACCTCGTATAGTATAACTCCATCCTATCGAGGTTTTCTTCATCGAAAATAACCAGCTAGAGAATAGTCAACAAACATATGACTTCACAACCATATACTACCTCTTATAGTATAACTCCATCCATACACGCCTGTTATACTATCAGGTTTTCTTTCAAAATAATCACATTCCAGCTAGACAATAGTCAATAAACATATGCGGTCATCGGCCGTACCTTGCATATATTCTTAAGTTTTGAAGTTGTCCTTGATCTTGCTCTCTGGTTGCCTTTAATTCCAGCTAGTGAATAAACGCTGATTATCTTTTATGTGCTCCTGAATAGAAACAAAAATGAGAGAATAGTTTTCTTATTGATCAGTACCTACAGTAAAAAAGTAAAACCACGGTAACAGTAGATATGTTAGTGTGCAGGCTGTGAATTTTAATGAGTTGCATACAAATCAATGATAACTTCATAATTTAATGAGTTACATACACCCGTTGTAGAAAGCAAACACATCTAGAAGACCACATGTATATTAGTAGTAGAATAAATAGCATTTCTTGGGACAAAAGCAATGGAATAAGTTGATATTCTTTATTCACTTCAGTGGAATCGTCCTTTTGTGCTTGTGGTTGGTGAGATGCACCAACCTATTCAGCATATTGGTGAGAACTGAGACACATAAGATGCTACATGAAAGCTGTAGTTTTCAGCTTTAAGAGCTGCCCTTTGCTTCTTATGGGTAATAGAAATCATTTTAACAAACATGTTCTCATAAAATTATCAACAGAATCGGTTGACACTTCACCCATTTTTGGAGGGTTGAAAAGACAGAAAGAAAACCAAGCAAGATAGTTTTACTAATTGAAAGAAGGTTATTCAGGGAAGCTTGGCTCTGACGGGGCCCCATGCAAGTTGGCAAAGTCCGGGATACCAATATATTAAAATCCATGCAATTATGAAAAGGCAGGTTATGAATCAAAATTTAAATGCATGCTATATTAGGTAGCTCATAGACACTTGCCATATCAAGTTACCCTAAGGCATCAACATCTCATTCTAATATAATATAAGGCAGTCACATCTCATTCTAAATTACCCTAAGGCAGTGACATCTCATTCTAATATAATATAATTCAAAATATAATGTGTTCAATGTATGAACTATATTTAAACAGAATAACATATGTGGTAAGTAAAATTGGAGCTAATATACTATTGGAGCAACATACCTATTTCCACTTGCTTAGGTACTGTCACTATGTAGCCCTCCACACAACAACGCCTTTGAAAAATGCTGGCAAAAGATGCCAATGTTTTAAATCCAAAAAACAATGTAGAAAGAAAAGAGCGATGAAATTGTGTTACTTCTTTGGCAGCACTGGATAAGTAAAGTTTCTCCAATCTCTGATGTAGTTTAACTTCTTACCTTCGTGAATGCATTATCAGAATTTAACTAGCCACCAGCCCCAAAGTGCTTAAACACTTCCTGCAACAGAATATACATGTTACAATATTGTTTTACTCATACAAAAATTGGAAAGTTATATGTTTTGATGCCACTAAGGGGGATATATATTAATTTTATTATTATTTAAGTATATACAATGTAAAATGTGGGCCATTAAGCTAATCTTGGCATGCAAATCAATGATAATTTGATTATTTAATGAATACAATAACAATTTACCTATTTAGAAAGTTATAATTATTGACATCTTTTCTAATATATTAACAGGTGGGCATTTGATCTCGAAAAAATAGATTCACCTCGAATATTTGGTGGGACTAGAACAACCATGATTTCCTAAGTTATCCCGGATGGCCTATCTATATTGTTAACCATGCCATCCCTCCTCCCCTCCTTTCTCTCCTTCGCCCATCACAGATAGCAAAAGATCAAATTAGCCATCCTAGAGGAAAAATTTCCGAGGAGGATCAAGAAGGGAGTTCATCTAGGTATGAAGATTTTTGATCTGTCTCTTCTCTAAAAGTATAATAGTTATTTTATTATGATCATGTCCTATTAGGTGAGGTACAACTAAAGAAAAATAGATTCATCATATATTCTAGACTGCATAGGCAACCAAACTATTTTTAAGCAAACTTCCACCAAAAACCCATCCTTGGGCAAAGATTACCAAAATAAATTTTGTCATTACATGACTCTAAGGACTTGTAGTGTCTCTAACTCATGAAGATATGGTCACATCATTGACCCTCTTATTAGATGACTCTAATGTACAAGTGAAGATAAATAATATTATTTGGCATTAGATGCCTTATTGACTTGTAAGCACAATGCAAATTTCAGACATGAAGCTCACCACACACATGTACATATGTACTAAAAAAAAACATGACAAAGCAGTAGACAAGAAGTTTTATGGCAAACAGAAACCAGTTTTGATAGCAAGTAGATAAGAAGTTTTGGTCAAGTAGTTTTACTTATAATTTGCCTTCACAACTCTATCCCTCACCTCCATAATTGATATATACATATATGCGTCCCTCAAAAAGAGGACATGTATGCCCAACTTTTGTGCCCAGGTTTTTGTAGCACCAAAATATAACTCAATTTATATTGAATCCAACAACACAAGTAAGCAAACTATTTTCAAAAACAGTACCTTCACTATCAAAAATTGGCACATCGATGAGATTTCAACAAAGTTACTTTAGCAACTACACCTACTGCACAATAAAGTTTAGTCAAAATCAAAGTGAGAAATGGGTATATACCTATGAACATAAAATGCATACAGATTGTGCTGCTTTTACTTACTTTGATTGCATAGTTGTGTGGGTTGTTTGCTTACTTTGCACTCCCAAGAAGCAGCCTCCAATAAGCATAGTCTCCAAGTTGTCTCCAAGTTCACGACAAAGTGCATGAAACCACAAAATACATCAACAGCATGAAGAAATTAGTTTAAGCTCAACTCCAACAAATATAGTTTTCATCTTCTAGCTGACCATAAAAGTACAATATATCACAACAAGAAGAAGCAAAAGTGACTTTGTTAAACATGTTTAAACTATTTAGCTTATCATGGTTAAACACCATGATCCCAGTTCAACCAGTTTGTGTATAGTTAGCACAAATTCAATATTGGGTGGTAAGACACAAAATTGTTTCCAAAATTGCAAGAAAGATCGACAGGACTATTTCATGATTAAAATGACAGCTTCATAACCAGATGACTATTGACATCATAGCACTTCTGCTATTTAGTTTATTATATTTCCATAAAGTGCAGCTGGAAAAATGTGTCTCCTAAAACATTAAGAAACCAAAATTACTAAGTAAAAAAATGGGCCATAACTTGTGCCAAGCCCAAGCCCAGCAATCATTAAAAGATTGGTGATGTTAGCTTAACTAAAACCAAAAGCAATATATAGTAGCATGCAAAAGAAGGACAATACCCGTGAGTTGCACGGGCATGCCTATTCGGCAACACCAATCAGTTGCAAATAAAAGTAATTTTGACAACATGACTTATCTCCAAACTAAAATTAAATGCAATAGTCATAATAGTCCCCGGTGATGGATAAATGAAAACTGACTTTGATTTCCTGCCATAATCGATTGCGGCTCTATATCACATACAAGTAACTTGAACGTGTTGAATGCATCCGTTAACCCCCAACACAGCTATCACTCGAAAGGATGGCACAACTTAGGATGGGTAACATAAAAGGACTTTATGAAATCCAGAGAAGATTGTTTGAGAAAAGTAAAAATATGATATCTCTACTCCTAATGTCTCGTTGGTAGGTCGCGTTCGGGTTTTATTTTCATCCCCCTCACCCGGCCTTTTTGGTACTTCTTTGGTACCTTCCCCCCCCCCCAACCGCAAAAACCAAAAACCTGATGGAGTCCCCCGCATCCTCCCGTTCTTATTATCTGAGATGACGAAGAAAACCCGACCAAGACCGCAAAAATTAACCAGCAAAAAAGGGCATTGGTCTCGACGGACTGTGCCGGCGATCTCGGTGGATCTTCCAGTACCAAACGAGCGGGCCCCCTTCCCCGCCGCCGCCCATCGGTCCTTTCCCACCATCCCGCCGACTCCATTGCTGGCGCTGGTCCTGCACAACTCTCCGGTGGCGCTTGGGATCCGGCCGGATCAAAACCGCCGGTATCCATTGGCCGCGGATCCTGACCTGGCCCGCCGGATCAAAACCGCCGGTATCCATTGGGGCCGGATCCCTCTGGACCTGGACAGGTCCGGGCGGTAAGCGCCCGGCGTAAGATCCGCCCTGGTATCACAGATCTCAAATTTACATCCAGATCTGGAATTTACATCCATACACCAAGACAATGATATGAACCTACATAACAGATTTGATATTTACATGATTTCAAGAACAGCCATCACATAACACTGCCGCCCACACATCCATCGATAAACACACAACCATCACATACACTGCAGGTCACGGCGGCAAAATCCGCCCTCCCATCCATACACAAAGACAATGATATGTGCTGGCATAACAGAGAAATTTACATGATTTCATAGACTCAGCCATCACATACACACTGCCAGGACATAACCCAGCTATCGCATGTAAATTTCCATCGATAATAACACAGCCATCGCTGACACAATGAGGTCACGATTGGATAGAATAGCTATCCTGTCAATGAGAATCTGTAAGACCATCAAACTGTTACAATGAGAAAGCATCATACAACAATTATGATTATAGCTGGAGCCTAGCTGTTGCCTATGTAAACTAATTTGCATCAAATAGTAATAATAAGTGTTACAATTATGATCATCACATATTTCTTGAATCACTTATTTCTGGGTGATAGCCTATGTACATGTGCCTTTTGCTGAATGTGTTCTATGTTTAGATTACCATACTTGATTTGTGTTAAGGCATGAATGAGAATGTGCATAAAGTTGAAGATAGAATAAAGTCGAGTAACTCAATGATTGACTGTTAATGCTTTGAATTAAGGTACCTTCTTATCCATGCCTTCAAGTTCGCCATCTCTCTTGCTTTCATGTTGCATCTATTATATCCATCCAATAATTGTAGCTTTTTTTTTCCCTAGGCCTCAAAAACACCAAGCTAGCGGTCATTTCCTTGAATGGGTAATGAAGCAAGGCCGGTGAACATGAACAAGAAAGGCATAGCTACATGTAATTGGTATTATGAATACTTGCTTTTTGCTAATATTACGATTTTTGCAGATCAACAGCGAAAACATGTTGAAGAATACAAAAACTTGATACCGTTGATGAACAAGTAGATGCTATTCGACTGAACCCGGAAAAAGTGTGAATTTACGTGATGTGATGCCTGGGCAATTCTAACAATGACTTGTACCATGCTTAATGGCTTGCAGCTCCCAGCAAGGCAAAACTGAAAGATGGTAATCCAAACATCAATCCATAGGCGATGTTGATCCTTTTTACCCGGGAGTCAGGTACATACTCTGATGTTGATTGCGGCATACCGACAAATATTGAAGTTGTATTCATGCTTATTATACTCTGGATGGACGGAAAGGGTAAGGCGTGGGTACCATGATGATGGTCAAACATTTGCACCTACTGCTAGCCTAACACTCGATCATGCTATTCATAACATGCATCTCAGATAGTTCTCAAGGTATCCATAGGCATGATATCCACCTTCCCAACTGTCATTTTATTTGTTTTCTTATTTGTATTTATACATGCAACACTGCTTCCAACATCATGAAACTCTATCATTAAATAAGAATGAAAAATAACGGATAATGGGGAGCAGTACAATGAAGGAGGCGGCAGCTTATCGGATTAACGAAATGAGGATATTGACAGCTTACAAAATGAGAATCAACGGTGTTAAAATCTGGTGCTTGATGGACACTCTTAGTTTGATGTGCATCGTTTTGCTTTAAAGTAATATTGTGCTTATATCCCGGGTAACAAATATGATGCACAATTTTGCCACTTATTAGATCATAGGGATCTTATCAACGCCGTGGGCTGCTTATCCAAGTTGTCGGATGGTTTGGGTAACCAAAAGTCATTGGGAATCTGCCCGCCGTCTCTATGTGATATCACAAATGTTCTCGATAGGGGAAGAACTAAACCCAAGATTATCATGGTTGGTAAATTGATCCATGTCCCTTATGCCTTGTGTTTGCACAAAGTTTCACTTATTACGTATTTTAAATATTCAACCAAGCTTGTTGAATCATATAATTCAGCTATCTCGACTATACATCATTCTCGCCAACGATAAAGAAGGTAATATTCTCCATCTCCATGGTTGTGTTTTATCATTTGGAGATATTCTGTCAAGTTGTGTTTTCTCATTTCGAAGAATCATTACATTAATGTCATCGTTATGTGTCTTTAATATCATCACAGACATTACCAATTCAGGAATATAATTGCAAATAGACCAAACAAGTGCCTGGAAAGTGCCTCTGTAAAGGAAAAACAACCTAATGTCCAAGATGAAAATGCACTTGCCCTTCAATCATCGGTAAGCAAAAGAGTATTAACCATGATATTGGGTATGTCAAAACCATTTAGCTGACATGTGTTTGGACAACTTTTATTCCAAACAACCAGATAACTCTAACTATGCAGCATTCTCGATGATCGCAACATTTTCTATTACATCTGGGCCTTTCGGTCTAATAAATGAAATCAAGGTGATCATATTTTGCCTACTCATTCAAAAATTGCTGACATGTTTCTGTTATATTCTCTAATATTTGTGTTTGCCCTAATGACATCGATGCAAAAGCAGTCCATAATTACACCCAGATATAGAGGATAGACGAGGAACAAAAGACCATAAAGATCGAGAAGGGCCTCATATCGGTAAAAAGCTACCTAATGTCGAGATGAAATTGCAAAACCCTTGTGTTAAAAGGTATGGTTCAAAATGTTTTTACATTATAGTTGGTATCGCTTAACCAATTAGCATAATTATGTTTGGTCAAATCTTTACCCGGACACCCCAAACAGCTCGGAGACATTTCAACAAATCGGTGTCATCTGGAATCATCTTGACAAGGCATCAAATAATCATATTGTGCCTAATCATCCACCAATTTAAGGGGTATCTGTTTTATTCTCTAATATTTGGGAATGTAATCTTGTAAGACACCCAAGAAACAAAACTTAAAATGGAAGAAAAAAAAGACCTAAAGAAAGGCTTCTTCCGGGGAAGAAACAATCTACCGTACAAGTTGAAATGCCACAACCTGCATTTATCAGGTATGCTATTAATGATTTAACCCTATTTAAGAACCGTTTTTATCAATAAGCAATAATAGTCGGACAACTTTTGTATGCAAGGCAACCACACTAGCTCAAACTATACATCGTTTCGGATGATGGGGCATTTTGATTCAACGGAGGTCTCATGGGATCTTAATGACATAGAGCTACAAGGTATTCTAATTTTGTTCTACTATAACAGAAATTTTTTCCATCTTAGTTCCATGATTTTTTTTTTCGGTAATGTTTGTAATGGCTCCGAACGGGATCTTGAATGACATACAAGAAACAAAAAATCAGAAAAAAAAAAGAGACCATAAAAGCCCCGCGAGCTGCTTATTGGAGAAAAAAGGAAATATCAAGATCAAAACAAACATGCATTCTACTTCGGTATGCGACGTTTAATATCCGTTTTATGGCAGGCCCTGCTATTTATATGTGAATCCTCATAATCCGATTAATCAAAATTTACTAAATCGAATTGAACTTTTTTTGATCCCGAAAAATAGCCCTAGCATTACAGAATTAATGAAAGCGAAACATGTCCCCTTCAACTTTACAGCGCTTCATTCGGACCTTTTCTAGCTAGGGGGGGACAATGGCGAAACGAATTTAACAAACGATCAAAAGGGGAAACCAAAGGCGAGCATGCCATCGAGAGAAGTGCGAATTCGTTAGGCCAAGAAATAATGAACGAAAAAAGGGGAGGGGCGCCCAACGCCCAAAAGCATGTCGGTGAATGAGAAGGGGGTCAATGAGGGGAATTATGACCAAGGAAAAAAACCTGCAAAGAATGCATTAATCCCCTTAAGACCTAGAAACCAGACCAATGTTTCCCAAGTGCATCACCCGTCCCGGGCCAAAGATGATTCATCGATGGCGATTGGGATGAATATCCGATATACTCGCGGTGCCCCTGGTATGAATTAGGTAGCATTTCGGCTTAAGCTCGTTTCAACATGTTCTAACATGATTTGTCCTTTGCGCTATATGTATCGACAATGCAAGACATCGATGTTTTCCAAAGGGCACCACGCATGGCAGGAAGCACATGAATTGATTGATGAGGTACTACATGTTTTGCAATGAAGGTATTGCAAACCCTACACTATGACACTTTGGAGCTCTATTGTTGTCTCATTTATTTGTTGTTAATGAATTTGGCGATTTTCAACAAATCGGGATCCTATAATGACATATTGGATGATGATGAAGCGACAAGTCTCCGATAAACTTGCGGATTGATCCATTTGTTTTACTCAAACATTCAAAACTCCGTCCCAAACTTCGATGAAAATTGCAAACATAAGGGGAAGTTTGAATCGGGGAGACCTTCCAATTGATCCCTTAAACGGAACCAATCGAGCTTGTGAGGCTATGGTCAGCATGGATCAGATTCAAGACATTTTCGGGAGAACATACGGTTTTCACGGGCATTTCCCTTCACCACCCTTGGCGCGTTGATGCTACACAAACATGAGTCCGGGACATTCGAGCTCATGGCACCATCTACCCAAGTCCATTCGTTTGGCCTAGCTCGGTAACATCTGCGGTTTATTCATGGCGACCCTAACCTAGATCATCGGGGGACCAAGCAATTAGACCAAGATGTTGTGAAGAGGTTAGTAGACATACTCAAACAAAACCCATACTCCGCAATTTAGGAGTTTGGGTGCACAAAAAACCTCGATGATTATAGGATCGACCTAAACACCGATAAGAGGTGGACCAAAGAAGGTATAATAGACCGGTGTCCTCGAGGTCGCTGCAATTTGGGTTGAGGGCCTAGCAAAAAAGGTTTGACCGCAAGATAACACTTTGTGGTAAAAACGAAAGGCATAGTATTCGGTGACCTGGGGCATCACCGTTTCTTATCCATTATTCTATCCAATGGGGGCTAGGTTGGCATCGGTACCCAACGTAATGTTGATTGGAATGTTGTCCAAAATCCTCGTTTGTCTCATGATGATGAGGATGATGGGTATGTCGTTTGTGTCCCCTTTGTTAAAAATATCTTGTTGTTTTTAAGATAATGCTCCGATCTAAATCAAACGGGCAAAGGGAATAGCAGGTTATCGCTCCATTAGAGACTACTATTTACATGCTGCAAACAAGGCCTCGATCTTCAATCCAATTCTCGTGGAACCGCCCCGCAGCAATGGGCGGTTGACATGTACATTAAGATTGAGAGCGCGGTTGAGGTGGTACAAGAAGAAAGGCGCGATCCGGCCGATTTGTATAAAGGAGTTGTTGATCGATAACATCGGGGAGGCGAGCAATGTTGGGGTGAAATAGTTCTGGAACTTACCCCGTGGCGACCCGGACATGAAAAAGACATATGGATATGGCAATTGTCCATACATACGGGCGACATCTTCTTGACCATGACTTGCAACCCTAAATGGGAAGAGATAACAAATGAGTTGCTTCCCGGAAAGGCGGGCAAACCGACCTGATATTGTGGCTCGCGGTTCTATGGCAAACTAGAGGCTATGAAAGATTTGTTGCTCAAGAAGATGGTCCGGGGTTGTTGTTGCTTATGTTTATAGTCGGTTCGAAGAAGGGCCTCCCCATGCACATTTTTGTTGATCATGGATTCAAATTATAAGCTTCTTGTCCCAGAGATAGACTCATTTCCGAGCTCCCGGCAAGCGAAGTATCCGAATTGTATGCAATGGTGGTAAAACAATGATGCACGGACCATGCGGTGCTCTAAAAAGAATGTTTGCATGCAAGATAATGAATGCAAGGGATACCGGCCGTTCAATGAAAAACATACAAGGCAAGGACTCATACCTAGTTTATCGTGAGACGATGGTAGGCCGCAAGGTTAGGGAAAATGTTGGACAACCGATGGGTTGTGCCATATAATTACCTTCGCGATGTTTAATTGCCACATCAACGCGAGGTCTACTCTAGCATAAAGGCTGTAAAATACATTTATAAGGGCCATGATAAGGCTTCTTTGAGACCAGGACCGATGGTAACATTGATGAGATCAAGAGATACGGGCGAAGATGGGTCACCCCTCGGGAGGCTTGGAGGATATTTGGTTTCCCCTTTCCAATTACCGCCTGTCTTGCGTTTTTCTCTCCCAATATGCAGGTTGCATTCAATACAGTGACTTGAAGAATTTTATCCTCGAGAATGCTTCAAAATCCATGTTAACGGAATATTTCAAGGCAAACGAAAAACACCCTTGGGCAAGGCATATATTGTACAAGGATTTCCCAAGCTTCCGGGGAGAAGAAAAAGTTCGGAAAGGCGGGTGGGCTTTTCAAATAGGTCGTTCGTGTGCCAATCCTGCCGGGGGAGCAATACTACCGTGTGTTGTTTAACCATGTTAAGGAAAACATCATTTGAGGACTTGCTCACCCGGGCGGGTATGGGGAGCTTTAGAGGCCGGTGAAAGGTTGGGACTCAGAGGCAAAAACGCCGGAAATGCTTCGGGCGGGCAGGGCTATTCCATGTTCTCTTAGGAGGCTCTTTGCAACAATATTGGTGCACCGCAGCCGGGCGCCGAGGTTTATGGGATAGACACCCGAGCCTATGTCCGATGACTACCGTCGGAACGCCGCCCCGAACGAGGTGGAGCAAATGGTGTTGCTTGACATTAGGGTATGTTGCGTCTTGGGTAAAACATTATTGATTTCGCTTTCCAACGATCGATGATGCTTTTGACCAAACCGGGGCGAGCCGGAGATCATCGAGGAATCAATGTTGAGTTTGAAAAGTGACACTAATTTGTCATCTTCCTGAATTTTGAGCAAAGGCTACGACGAAATACTAGCGCTGTTGAGCGGTGATGGGGGTATATTCTTTGTTGATGGTCCAGGTCGGAAGACCTTCCTCTGAGGCTGCTTGCCAAGGTGGGGAGAAATTTACGCTACCGGCGGTGTCGCTCTTCTATCATGCGGCGGCGGATGCCCCTCAAGGTTCAAAATCCCACTTAGTTGCGGATGGGCGTCGGCCACCACCAGAGTGGGACCGCAAGCTACTAAGGATGGCCTCATTGATACTATGGGGCGAGGCCAGATGACTAGCCAAAGCGGTTGAGGCATTAGACAATAGCATGCGCGACATCGGGAATCGGACCGACCCTTTGGAGGAAAGACTTTGTTTTGGCGGGGACTTTAGGCGGTGCTTCCGGCGTGGGGGTCCGGGCGGATAATTGATGCAAGCCTCAAGTTCTCATCTATGGAAGAGTATCGGGCCCACTCATCACCAACATGAGGGCTGGTAATGACACTTGGTTTGCAGATTACTTGCTCAGGGTCGGTAATGGCCGAGGAAGCCGCACCAAAACATAATACTCCCAAGATATTTTCCCATCTTGAGGTTGCGACCGGAAGGGATTGACCACATGTTTCCAAGTCTAGATGACAACATGGAATTAAAGTTACAACATCTCGCGCAATCCTTTCCATGACAAATGACAACGCGACAAGATAAACATCCGCTTGATAGGCGTTTCCAAGAGATGAAGTAATCTACCATAGCTTTGGGCGGGACGACCCATATGGCCTACGCCGAGTTTCTTAAAGGTTGACCCCAATGGTCTTCCCTCATGCACTCAAACTAAAGCTGAACTGCCTTGATACTTCTAAGGAACATTGATCCAGCTAATGGTCGTAACGGACTAGGCTTTTGTTAGAGGTTTTGGAGGAACACCATTGATGCAGAAATCGTGATTGGACAACACGCGGTAGGAGGGTCTTTTCCTAATACCCTCTATGCCCATCGACAACGACATGTTTCCTTTGTTTAAAGGAAGCAATTTCCTATAAGGCTTAGCTTTGCTATGACGATTAACAAGGCTCAAGGGCAGACCATCCCCATTGTTGGTGTGTATCTACCTAATCCAGTGTTCTCTCATGGTCAACTCTATGTTGCTTTGTTCGACCACAAGAAAACATTAAAATACTTATTAGAAGGAGAAGCCAAAGGATAAGGCCAACAAGCAACATAACAGCCCGAAGCGTAAAAACCGACGTTTCCTTGCCCTTCAATGAAGAACATCGCTACAAGGAAGTACTTACAGGATGAAGTTATTTTTAAGACCTGGTGGATTTATATATGCAATTTACTCTTCCGATGGTCAAGAATTGCTGTAATTGGTTATATGACATATTTTTCATTTGGTATCTCGGTTGTTAGAGGTATACACCAATAAGTTCAAGTAATAACTGCATTTCAATAAATATATATTTGTTATGTGTAATCTGATATTGTACATGTCACCCGCTCTGTGTTATGTGTATGACTAGAATCAGAAATATTGATTGGCTTCATGAAGATCTGCAACATGTTTATTTAATATTTAACTTTTATCACTGTTATTTGCTTTCCACAATTGCAATTTTTCTGGCAATGTATAACCCACAGTACCATGTTATTTGTAATTTGATATTCAAATAATGTTTGGCTTCAATAGAGCCATACCTGTTACATTTACTTTGTACAGTTTGATTAAAACCTGTAGATGCATGTGATGTCATCATTTAGCATGTAGATTATTTTGATAATTTTTCATTGGTATAAATTTATGTTTAAGCTACTTAAATTGTTTGCTTTGAATCGATTTGTTCAAACAGATGTTGAATATTTTGCGATTTATTACTTTATTTCCCAGCCAAACAATTTTTATACACGTTAAGTTTCATTTTATTTTTTGCATTGGTTCATGTTTCTTTTACTGGGACTAAAAGATTCTAACCTAAAAATTCAAAGGTGCATTAATCTAGGACCTGCAGGATTGGTTCAGAAAAGCACGTTCTGATATTTAAGGGCCTGGTTGGGCTGGGGAGGACTTTGGTTGCCCCAGCCAAGGGATTTTTCTGTGCAGGTTCAACTGTTTAAATGTTCATCAAAAGTGTTCCTTTCCAGAGCCATGTAATATATGTTTCTCTTTTTACCTTAATGAGCATCATCAGATTTTCTTTTGGGTGGTCTGCAACTGCATGGTAAATTTAGTAATTTCTAGAGCGCTTCTTATTTTAATTGTGGTCAAATGAATAAAGGGAACATGAATCTAAAAATTTTTGGTAGATAATCCTAAAGATAACTTGGAGGACTTTTGCAAGCCCCAGGAGATTTTCCAGTTCCCTTTGTCCTAGGTTTGTGAATGGTTGCCATGTTTGTGGCCATGTCCCAAAAGTTTCGTAACGGAGATTATGTTCAAAATTATTCAGTGTCGGCATATTTTACCTATCGAAGTCACTATAGAAATTTGTACAATTAAAATGGACTCATTTTGTTTCTCATTGGTATTATAATTTCCATAGTTTAATTTTTAAATATAGCGCAAATTTGTTTCAATGTATTTTTATGTAATATATGCACTATATAAAATTTTTTTGGTAATAATCAAGCCAGCCTCTGACACACAAACACATCTCAATTGTTTTAACTAGGAAAGGAGGCAAAACGAAAAGGAAATTTGTCTTTTAAAAATTTGAATGTTTGATATATTTTGTTAATTGTACATTATGAAGGCAAGTTTGGAGGTTTAATAAAATGTGATATTCAATAAAAATATTTAACAATGTTCATATTTTGGAGATATATTGAAGTTCTGAACATAATTTGACTAATATATATTTATCCAAAGTCAATTCTTCAAAGGTAATGTCATCTCTTTGGCTACCTATAATTTTTCAGTGTGGTTAAATTTTTAATATATAAGGAAAAAATATGTTTCCGAAGGATGAGACATATTATAATTAAATATAATATAATTTATTTTGCAGGAATAAGGATTTATGCCCGTCTTTTTTCTTTTAAGGAAACAACAATTTTAAGGGCCCTTTTTGATCTATGTGGGGGACAAAAAAAAAAGGTTGTGTTTCATGCTCGCCGTGTTTGCTAAGGAAAATTTTTGCTTACATTTCAGGCAAATTTGGAAAGGAGACAAAATTAGAAATATAAATCCGGCGTTTCTCGCGGGTGGAGCTCAACCCAAAATAATTTTATTCCATGTTTTCCTAATTTTTGTTATGGTTTGTAAACCCAAGAAATTGGGCCACCTTCCACCCCCGGATTTCCGGCCAAATTTTCAATTAGAACTTTAATTATCCTTAAATCATTTCCTTCCAAAAGGGTTATAGTTCCAATTTTCCCCTACCATACGCAATGTGTTTCCCAGTGTATTAATATTCCCTTAATGGTTTGTTTATAAAAAGTTAAATTATGTTTTCAAAATAGACATTTAATGAATAAATCCGGTAATTTATTTGCCCTAGTTGGAAAAAAATATATTTGCCTTTTATTACAAATTTTAATGGAAACATTCACGGTGGAATGATAAGGGCCCTTCAATCCATAAACATGCTAATCGCACCATGGGCGGACATTCCCCTCCGACATCTATATATGGCGGCTGGACCACCGTTGTCCACTGCCCCCTGCTCGCCGGTGCTAAGGCGACCGCCTGCCAAGGTTGAAGCCAATTTTGATTAACGCGTCGGTCAATACAACTCTCATGCCCCGGCAGGGAAGGTTTTTTCCCCCTAAATTTTATAATTTTTTCAATTGTTACTAATCAGTACCATTTATTTGATTTCGGCTTCTTAGTTTAAAAATAAAATCTGTTTTTCACCTAACAGTCATTTGGCCCAAAGTTTTCATGCAGACTTTAGAAGGACCCTAAATCCTAAGGTTCTTTTACAAGTGGTTGAAAAATTGGTTGCCAATATTACCTTTTACATTCCCATGTTAGTACCATAAGCTATTTTAAACTACAAATTTTTTGAACTGAGTTAATTCCTCCTGGTGCTAACAAGTTGAACCGAACATTCCTGATTTGGTTATTTAAAAGTTTTTCCTCAAATCATAAATAATTTTAGGTCTACATTTAGGTTTAAATTTTGAAAAATTATATTTTTCCCACATTTAATACAATATTTTTATATCCCTGATTTTATCATCGGTTTGTTTCAGACAATAGGATAAGGCCCTGCCATTCTTGATCGGTTAAGTTTGGACTAAAGAAATGGACTATAATGGGAATGGCGCGATTTGCAATGAAGCTTGTAGGGGTTAAACAGAACTTTTTGGCTGATATGTTTGATTTAATTAGGTAAATGCTTCGATGCCCTTAAGCCAAGTACCACCAACTTGTTGATTAAAATTCATTTTTTGCAAATACAACGTGTTGCCCGTCCAGGTAAGGATTTTCCTTTTAAAAGTTGGTGTGTATACATTTTCAATAATTTTAATTTGAGTATATTGCCTTGTATTTGGTGGATTCCTTCCCTCCTTCATTAATATTGAAAATGGAGGCTCTCCTGATTGTCATGCAAGGTCATTCCAGGCCCGGGATTTCAGACAAGGCTTAAGAAAACCCTGATAGTTAAAAATTTCAGTTATTAACCAGAGAGGTGGTTTAACCCCAACTTGGATTGGCACAATAATACCTATATTAATCCTAATATTTTAATTGGTCTCAAATATACCTCACTTGATAGGTCCTAACATATGGGTTTTTTGCACGCCTGGGCATATTCAAATTGGAGTGGTCCCGATGTCTCTCGGCTAAATTTCCGGCTTTGGGTTAATAAACAAGTTTCTTTTCCATATCATTGGAAATAATTTTTTTTTCCACTCACAAGGTTTGTTGTGTTCATTTTGAAAATTTATATTCCCTACAATAATATAACTTCATTTTTTATATTCTCTAGGACAAACACTGGAAAGAATTGTGGTAATCTTTCGTCAAAACAATGAAAGTGAAAATTATGAAATTCATTTGGGGGTTTTGGAAATGATTATCAATATATTAAATGCGAAATAATGCCAAAACTTTTTAACAATTTCGATTTACCTTTTAATATGAATAATGTTTGGTTTAATTTTAAATAAATGCCCATGGACCCTCTAGGATTCATTTAATGGTTTTTTTTGGTTTATCTATTAACTTTTCCATGAATTTTGACTAAATACCCACCAGGACATTTTTGCCCCGTAAGGAGGCGAAGGAATAATTTTATGAATGTGTATAATGTCAAATCATTTTCTAAAATTTTTAAAGTTTAAAGAGTAAAAATGTTTTAAATCCAAAGGAAACAATGTAGAAAGAAAAGAGACGATGAAATTGTGTTACTCATACTTTGGCAGCACGAGTGGATAAGTAAAGTTTCTCCAATCTCTGATGTAGTTTAACTTCTTACTAAATGTGAATGCATTATCAGAATTTAACTAGCCACCAGCCCCAAAGTGCTTAAACACTTCCTGCAACAGAATATACATGTTACAATATTGTTTTACTCATACGAAAATTGGAAAGTTATATGTTTTGATGCCACCGTAGGGATATATATATTAATTTTATTATTATTTAAGTATATACAATGTAAAATGTGTGGCCAGTTATAGCTAATCTTGGCATGCAAATCAATGATAATTTGATTATTTAATGAATACAATAACAATTTACCTATTTAGAAAGTTATAATTATTGACATCTTTTCTAATATATTAACAGGTGGGCATTTGATCTCGAAAGGAAATAGATCTGCACCATACAGTAATATATGGTGGGACTAGAACAAGCCATGATTTCCTACCCAGTTATCCGGCGCATGGCCTATCTATATATGTTAACCTATGCCATCTGTCACGCCCAAGATGCGAGCCTATCCTAAAGGAACACGAAGGTCCCACCAAGGATAGAAGCGCATCTTGAAGACGCTTTTGCAAGGTGGATATCATTACATCAACATTACATAATAGATGGGGATACATACATAGGGCACAAATGCCACAAGAATACATCAACAACATATACAAGAGATCAACACCCGACTACGGATGGAACACAAACAGAAACTCAAACGACATCCACCCTACTTGCCCAGGATGCCGACCTGGAACCTATCCCCTGATTGAAGAAGAAGCAGAAGAAGAACTCCAAAACAGGTAACATCGCTCTCGCGTCATGATCATCGCAAACCTGTACCTGCAACTATTGGTGTAGTAATCTGTGAGCCACGAGGACTCAGCAATCCCATTACCATGGGTATCAAGACTAGCAAAGCTTAAAAGGAAAGGAAGGGGTAAAGTGGTGAGGTTGCAGCAGCGGCTAAGCATATATGGTGGCTAACATACGCAAATGAGAGCGAGAAGAGAAACAAAGGAACGGTCACCAACTAGTAATGATCAAGAAGTGATCCTGAACTCCTACTTACGTCAGACATAACCCAGAAACCGTGTTCTCCTCTCGATCAACCACGAAGAGAGACACTCACGGTTATGCACACGGTTGGTGTATTTTAGAAGAGTTTACTTCAAGTTTACTACAACCGGATATTAACAAATTCCCATCTGCCACATAACCGCGGGCACGGCTCTCGAAAGTTTATACCCTGCAGGGGTGTCCCAACTTAGCCCATTATAAGCTCTCGCGGTCAACGAAGGATATTCCTTCTCCCCGGGAAGACCCGATCAGTCTCGGAATCCCGGCTACAAGACATTTCGACAGCAATAAAACAAGACCAGCAAAGCCACCCGGATGTGCCGACAAATTCCGATAGGAGCTGCACATATCTCGTTCTCAGGGCACACCGGATGAGCCAGACGTCGGGTTGGCATAGACCCTGATTGCCCAGGGGGCGCCGGACATCGCTCGGTTTGGACCAGCACTCGAAGGAGAACTGGCCGGGGGCTAAAATAAAGATGACCCTCGGGCTCCGAAACCCAAGGGAAATAAAAGGGCATAGGTGAGGCAAATGGTAAAACCAATGTTGGGCCTTCTTTGGAGGAGTCTTATTCAAAGCGAACTGTCAAGGGGTCCCATAAATCACCCAACCGCGTTAGGGACGCAAAATCCGGGAACATAATACCGATATGACGGAAACTACGGCGGCAAGAGTGGAACAAAACACCAGGCATAAGGCCGAGCCTTCCATCCTTTACCAAGTATATAGATGCATTAATAATATAAGAGATATTGTGATATCCCAACATAATCCTATCCATCATGGTGCAATCTTCAACTTCACCTGCAGCTAGCAACGCTATAAGAGGGCTGAGCAAAGCGGTAACATAGCCAAACAATGCTTTGCTAGGAAGGGTGTCAAAGGTTAGAGATTCATGGCAATTTAGGTGGCTTGAGGAGCAAAAGATAGGTAGCGCAGCATAGCGATAGAACGAAGCAACTAGCATAGCAATGATAGTAGTGAGATCCAAGGTGACGGTCATCTTGCCTGAAATCCCGCAAGGAAGAAGAACGAGTCCATGAAGAAGATGAAGCCACGAAGACGAACCAAGCGTAGACGAACGAATCCTCACGATCGCAACGAAACGGGAACTATCGAGAAGAAGCACACAACAAGGTAAACACGCCACACATAGACAAGACATGATGCACAACAAGCATGATGCATGACAAAGGCTACATGAAGCTACTCATGGCAAGAGATGATGCAAACAAGAACAACACATTAAAGCAAGTTTAAATGAGGCCGGAAACAATAACAATTCCGGTAGGTCCTCATATGCAAATTTCGAAATTGGTCTAGATCTGAATAAACCTTATGTTCAAGTTGTTAAACAGCAAGTTAAGATGCACCAAGATGATCTACACGAAATTCCGATAACTTCCCGGCGGCGATGTGGGCGCGGGGGAGGACACGTGGCGGGCTGGGATTCGGCGGGCGGCGGCGGCGGACATGTCCGGGCGGCGGGGAAAAACGTCCGGCGGCGGAGAGGGACTAGGTTAGGGTTTGGTGTGCGAAAAATCCGGAGGGGAACACATATTTATAGGTAGAGGGAGCTAGGAGAGTCCAAATGGAGCACGGTTTTCGCTCACACGATCGTGATCGAACGACCGAGAGCATGGAGGGGGTTTGGATAGGTTTTTGGCCACTTTGAAGGGGGTGTTGGGCTGCAAACAAAAGAGGCCTTTGCGATTACCCGGTTAACCGTTGGAGTATCAAACGACATCCAAATGGCACGAAACTTGACAGGCGGTCTACCGGTGCTATACCAAGGCCGCTTGGCAAACCTCAGGCCATTCCGAGAAAGTTTAACACCCGCTCACAAGGAGAGACAAAAGGGGGACGCCGGGGAACATAGGAGTGCCGGATTGCAAAACGGACAACGCGGGAAATGCTCGGATGCAAGAGATGAACACATATGCAAAATGAGATGCACATGATGACATGATAAAATGCGACACGCAAGCAAATGACATGGCAACGACGACGAAAAACTGGCAGACACCTGGTGCATCGAATCCGGGGCGTTACAACACTCCTCCACTAACAAGAGATATCGTCCCGAGATCTTAGGACCGAGACGGAAGGGAAAAAGGATGAGGTGAAACAAGAACTCAAGAGAAGAAGCAAAGAATCGAGAGCACTCAAGAAGAAGAGAGGAACGACGAGAAGTGGCGAGAATCAAAAGCTCACGGAATCAGATAGCCTATGAAACCACTCCGGTTAGAACGAGATAAGAAAACGAATAAGACTGGAAGGCTTTAGGCAGCACTCCGGCTAAAACATGGAGGAATAGAACACGAGGTTGAGAGGATGGAATGATAGTTGATGAAGACATGACACAAAACCTCCGGAAAGAATTGAAAGAGTTGAATGAAAAGAACGGAGAAGGAAATGACAACTTGTGCCACGAATTAAATAGAAAGCAACCTTAGAAAAGGATTTGGCGGAGTTGTTGAGAAAATCAAGAATGAAAAAAATAAGCTTGTTGTGGTCTTATAGGTAACATCTCAAGATCATAAGGTGATAACCGGCCACAAATGGAAATGATTGGATAGCTGAGAAGAACGAAGAAATGCAAAACTCCACTTCAAAAGAATACGGAGATTTAATTACACTTTGATATGCAAGAAGAAAGATACTTGAGCTCCTCCAAAAGAACATAGATGAACTCTTGAAGAATGAATTAAATCATGAAGAACCACCATGAAGAACTCCGGTGACAAAAAGGATGATGAGATAGAATGAAGGAAGAAAGAATACGATGAGCCTTGCGATGATTTAGATGGATGTTCCGACGAAATGGCCGAGGAAAATTGAACTCCGAAAAAGAATAGATGAAAACACTTGGAACTAGAATTTATTCCTCAAGAACAAACCCCGAAGGAAGAGATTACTCACTTGGATGAAATAAGAATAAGATTTATTGTATGCTTATCCTTCATCAAATTAAATTGATGACTAGCAGTGGATTTTTGCATACTACTTATTCTTCTTGAAAAGGATTGAGAAGTGACATATCGCAAACTTGAGAAGGTCTTCATGAACCACTGGTAGGATTGAAAAGAACGAATGATTTAAATGATAATCAAGGAAAAAGAATCTTGTACGAGCCACCGTAAGAATTTGGAAATGACTGATGAAAGAGAATGAATCGCCGGGAAGAATTAGAAAAGCACAAAGATACTTGAGGGAATTTAGATACAAGAGAATGAAGAGATCATGAACTGATTAAAGAACACTTGAACGAAGCACCGGGATAATTGGATAACGGTAGCTGAAATGTGAGGACGAAGAATTCTTCTGGAATGATGGCCTCCGGTGAAAAGAAACAGAAATCAACTCCTGAAATACTCTGGATGGTTGAGAAAAAGGTATTTCCGACAACAGAATAATTCGAGAGGGTAACAAGAAGCTAGAACCAAGAATCTTCGAGAGAACGGGCAAGATTTAGAGAAACTCTTCCTCGATCTTCAAAGTGGAGAATGACGACGAGAAACACCATCAAAATTGTTGAGGTACTCCGGAAGAATGAAAAGCGAAGAGGTTGAGGCAACAATGAAAATAATTTGAAAGCGATCTTGGAAAAGATCCGACTGATGAAAATCATACTTACGTCAAACTTCAAAAGGATTTGAGAATAGCTCCAGAAATTAGAAGAGTCAGGTAAGATCCTGGGAAAAGACCTATAGGTTAGGGCCCACTGATAAAAAAACAGCGTTGGAAAGGATTGTCAAATGAGAAATGATGCACCGGAACGATTGAAAGATTTGAATGAGGTGACAACCTCGAATTAATTGGATGCAAACACGAATCTTCTGAGATGTCTTCATCACTCCGGAAGGATAAACTGGCGAGAGGCGAACGAGCAAAGGGAAATATTTGAGCTGAGGGAAAGAATACGATCGACAACGAAAAACTTGAATTGAATCCACCGGGGAAGAAAAAGAGGTGATGAATGTCAAACGAGACGAGAATTCACCGGTTGAAACAATTGAGGGAAGACTCCACACGAATGAAATTGATGCTCGAAATAGACTCAGGCTCCGGGAAGAAGAGGGTGGGAGGGCAGGAAAAACAAAGGCAACTTGGAAGGGGAAACGACGAATATCTTGAAGAGAAAAACACCGGTTGAAATCATTAAGGAAAGAAAGCAAAGACTTCGCACGAGTAGGATGGATACTCGATTATGGACTCCGCTTTCGAGAAGAAGAAGGGTGGGCGGGTGGGGGAAAACAACAAGGACAACTTCAGACAGGAAAACAACATTGATTAAAAAGAACTGAGGATTGATCTCCCAAGGCCAAAGAGGGTCGAATTAGCTTGACGAGAAATGCGCCAGACAAAAGAGGATGGACAACTCACGAAGCTAACCACGTGATCCTAAAGAAAAATTTGAACGGGAAGAGGAGTAATTCAAAACACCTACGTCAAGATTCCTGACCAGAGTGACGAAGGGGCTGAGGAGTAAAAAGAATCCTACTCTCCGATATATATAATCCTAAGACTCAAAATAGTTTTCTTCTAGACTCCACAACGGCCAAACTACACGATCAATCAAGGGGGCTCCTAGGGTCGGTCGAGGCTCTGATACCAACTTGTCACGCCCAAGATGCGACCCTATCCTAAAGGAACACGAAGGTCCCACCAAGGATAGAAGCCCATCTTGAAGACGCTTTTGCAAGGTGGATATCATTACATCAACATTACATAATAGATGGGGATACATACATAGGGCACAAATGCCACAAGAATACATCAACAACATATACAAGAGATCAACATCCGACTACGGATGGAACACAAACAGAAACTCAAACGACATCCACCTGCTAGCCTGGATGCCGACACGGAACCTATCCCCTGATCGAAGAAGAAGCAGAAGAAGAACTCCAAAACAGGTAACATCGCTCTCGCGTCATGATCATCGCAAACCTGTACCTGCAACTATTGGTGTAGTAATCTGTGAGCCACGAGGACTCAGCAATCCCATTACCATGGGTATCAAGACTAGCAAAGCTTAGAGGGAAAGGAAGGGGTAAAGTGGTGAGGTTGCAGCAGCGGCTAAGCATATATGGTGGCTAACATACGCAAATGAGAGCGAGAAGAGAAACAAAGGAATGGTCGCCAACTAGTAATGATCAAGAAGTGATCCTGAACTCCTACTTACGTCAGACATAACCCAGAAACCGTGTTCTCCTCTCGATCAATACCGAAAAGAGACACTCACGGTTACGCACACGGTTGGTGTATTTTAGAAGAGTTTACTTCAAGTTTACTACAACCGGATATTAACAAATTCCCATCTGCCACATAACCGCGGGCACGGCTCTCAAAAGTTTATACCCTGCAGGGGTGTCCCAACTTAGCCCATTATAAGCTCTCGCGGTCAACAAAGGATATTCCTTCTCCCCGGGAAGACCCGATCAGTCTCGGAATCCCGGCTACAAGACATTTCGACAGCAATAAAACAAGACCAGCAAAGCCGCCCGGATGTGCCGACAAATCCCGATAGGAGCTGCACATATCTCGTTCTCAGGGCACACCGGATGAGCCGGACGTCGGGTTGGCATAGACCCTGATTGCATAGGGGGCGCCGGACATCGCTCGGTTTGGGCCAGCACTCGAAGGAGAACTGGCCTGGGGGGGCTAAAATAAAGATGACCCTCGGGCTCCGGAAACCCAAGCGAAATAAAAGGGCATAGGTGAGGCAAATGGTAAAACCAATTTTGGGCCTTGCTGGAGGAGTCTTATTCAAAGCGAACTGTCAAGGGGGTTCCGTAAATCACCCAACCGCGTTAGGGACGCAAAATCCGGGAACATAATACCGATATGACGGAAACTACGGCGGCAAGAGTGGAACAAAACACCAGGCATAAGGCCGAGCCTTCCATCCTTTACCAAGTATATAGATGCATTAATAATATAAGAGATATTGTGATATCCCAACATAATCCTGTCCATCATGGGGCAATCTTCAACTTCACCTGCAGCTAGCAATGCTATAAGAGGGCTGAGAAAAGTGGTAACATAGCCAAACAATGGTTTGCTAGGAAGGGTGTCAAAGGTTAGAGGTTCATGGCAATTTAGGTGGCTTGAGGAGCAAAAGATAGGTAGCGGAGCATAGCGATAGAACGAAGCAACTAGCATTGCAATGATAGTAGTGAGATCCAAGGTGGCGTTCATCTTGCCTGAAATACCGCAAGGAAGAAGAACGAGTCCATGAAGAAGATGAAGCCACGAAGAAGAACCAAGCGTAGACGAACGAATCCTCATGATCGCAACGAAACGGGAACTATCGAGAAGAAGCACACAACAAGGTAAACACGCCACACATAGACAAGACATGATGCACAACAAGCATGATGCATGACAAAGGCTACATGAAGCTACTCATGGCAAGAGATGATGCAAACAAGAACAACACATCAAAGGAAGTTTAAATGAGGCCGGAAACAATAACAATTCCGGTAGGTCCTCATGCAAATTTCGAAATTGGTCCAGATCTGAATAAACCTTATGTTCAAGTTGTTAAACAGCAAGTTAAGATGCACCAAGATGATCTACACGAAATTCTAGTCAAGTTACATATAAAGTTCATTTAATTCGGAGCTACGGCCTAGAAGATATGAGCAAAACAAGTTGAACATGGCATTGATGCAAAAGGCACTCAAACATCAAGCAAACACCTCAAAACATGGATGCAACATGATAATATGAAAGTTCATGCAATTCTAAGCAAGTTTCATATAGAGCACACTCAAAACGGAGCAACGGTTCAACACACACACACTAAACAAGTTATAGCAACAATCTGCCCAAAACAGCAACTAGGCATCTTGCAAGCACCAAAGCAACAAGCTACAGCATCTCAACAAGAAAACAAAAGGCATGATCATGATTTACAGGTAAAGCATTACAAAACATGAACACTGAGATATCTCCAGAAATGACTAGAACATGCTCAAAAGGACATGGCAAGATTGCAAATAATATCAGTTTACAGGCTCTGCAGAAATAACATCAGGTTGCAATGTTTAGAGCTATCAAACAACATGTTACAGGAACTTATCATGGCAACCAAAGACATGGAATGACTCTACTAAATTCATAGAACAAAAGTCCTTTACTGACCATGAGCCAAAAGGGCACAGAAAATATGATGGCACCCACGTAATCATGGCAAGTTATATTACAGATTCATACATGGCAGGAACAACAAGAAGTAGGCATGTTGATGAGCTTGAACCACTCACCACAGAGCAATACATGGCATGGCAAGGTGACAAACATTAAGAAGACATATTTATGAAGCTAAAAATGGCAAGAGCAAGTTCATAGAGTGCATGGATCACTAGCAAAGCTCATGGCAAAACTGAACTTAAAGTTAACAGCTTGACAGCAACATTATTTAGCAACTTTGGAGCAAGATTACAACAATCTACAGAAGGCTATAAATGCAACCAGGGGCATGGATGGATAGATCATGACATGTATAACAAAACATCCTTAGTGACCATCTCCAGATTATGCATAGAATGACTTGTAGCAGCAGGTTTACATAGCATGATAATATAACAGAATCAGCCTAGCAAAATAGAAACAGCAAGTACCCTACTTAACAAGCTCGATTCACTCACCACAAGTCATTGCATGACAAGATAAGCATAGCATCATCAAGAAGACATGTTTATGAAACAAAACAAGGCAATAACAAGTCCATAGAATGCAAGGATCAACTACAACAACCTTGGCAAAATTGAATAACATGTAAACAATCTGCTAGGAAACATTTTGAACCAAAAGTAGAGCACGAAAATGACATGCTAGACTACTCCATAATTACAAACAGGGGCATGAATGGATAGACAATAACCACATGTTCAAAACACCCTTACTGAAGTATCTCAAAATATGCATGGATCTCTCTGTAGCATCAAGTTTACATGGCATCAAAATAACAGTAGAACAGGGACTAAAATCAGCAACATCACGATGCCTAGTTTGCATGCTTGTGCTAGTCACCACATTGATCACAAAAATACATGGTAAGCACCTCCGTAAAGAAGACATAGCATAGATCAAAACACATGTAGACATCAACCTCACAGGATGCACACATCAAACATGGCAAAAATGACAAGAGCTAGTTCTATTAACAGGCAGCAGACAACATTATGAAGCACTCTTGCAACGAAGATTCAGGCATCAAGATGAGCTCAAATGAATATGATGCAATGGTACGAAATGATGTACTCGTTGAGACAAACATTTGACATATTACACGCACGAAATGGAGCTACGGATGCAGAGATACGATGCGATGAACATGGCATGATAATGTCACAGATTCGGGGACTTGGCAGAATTTACCCTCTCGGAAAGTCAACGGGACGGAGCGGTTCGGGATGGAGAGATCCGGGACGAGGCGCGGCGTTTGGATGGCGGGGCTGGTGGATCTCGTCCAGCTCCACCGGATCCGGCGACGGGGAGCTCTGGCGAGCTCGGGGACGGTGGTTCCGGCGACGGGCGCCATGGACGACGCGGGGCGCGGAGAGGGAAGGGACCGGCGGCGGTCCGCCGGAGGCGGGTGGCGGCAGCGCCGCGCAGATGATGGCGGCGGGCGAGGCGAAGCCCGCGAGCTCGGGCGGCGACGGAGGAGGGCGCGCCGGCGGCCGGCGAGGCGCGTCCGCCGGGCGGCCGGGCGGCGGTCGGCGGCGGCGGCGGCAGGGCGGCGCGGAGAGGACGGGCGGCGGCGGCGCTGGCCGGGCGGCGGCGCGAGATCTGGCTCGCTGGCCCCGTATGGGCTCCGCGGGCCGGCGGCGATGTGGGCGCGGGGGAGGACACGTGTGAAAGGATCGATATGGTTGACTAGAGGGGGGGGTGAATAGGCAACTAACAATTTTAAAGCTTTTCTTTACCAATTTAAACTTTGCAATAATAAAGGTTGTCTAGATGTGCAACTAGGTGAACAACTTATATGATGCAACAACACAAGCACACGAGCAAGCAAGGATAGGAACACAAATAAGCTTGCACAAGTAAAGGGATAAGATAACCAAGAGTGGATCCGGTGGAGACGAGGATGTGTTACCGAAGTTCCTTCCTTTTGAAGGGAAGTACGTCTCCGTTAGAGCGGTGTGGAGGCACAATGCTCCCCAAGAAGCCACTAGGGCCACCGTAATCTCCTCACGCCCTCGCACAATGCAAGAGTCGTGATTCCACTATTGGTGCCCTTGAAGGCGGCGACCGAACCTTTACAAACAAGGTTGGGGCAATCTCCAAAACTTAATTGGAGGCTCCCAACAACACCACGAAGCTTCACCACAATGGAATATGGCTCCACGGTGACCTCAACCGTCTAGGATGCTCAAGCACCCAAGAGTAACAAGATTCGCAAGGGATAGGTGGGGGGAATCAAATATCTTGTGGTGGAAGTGTAGATCGGGCCCTTGTCACCCAATCCCGAGCAAATCAACAAGTTTGATTGGCTAGGGAGAGAGATCGGGCCAAAATGGAGCTTGGAGCAACAATGGAGCTTAGAGAGAGAAGAGGTAGTCAACTAGAGGTTGAAGAAGCCCCTTATATAGTCGCGGAAAACATCCAACCGTTATCCACTCATTCAGCCCGCGACCCGCGGTACTACCGCTCCAGGGCGGTACTACACATGAGTCACAAGGTACTACCGTGGAGAACCACGGTACTACCACGGCAGCAGCACAAGCCGGGACAAGCCGGACTAAGGGCAGTACTACCGCGCCCCCTTGCGGTACTACCGCAAGGCAGGGGAGTCACGACCTGAGAAGGGCGCGGATGAAATAAATTACATCTGTGCCAACTTCTGCTGAAACAGCGGTAGTGCGAAAATCCGACGCGGTACTACCGCTCCTCAGGAGCGGTACTACCGTAGCGCGTGCCTACTACCGTGAATCTACGGTACTTGGTAGGAGGGCCACGGTACTACGGCTCATAGGGAGCAGTACTACCGTTGGCTCAGCATACTACCGCTACTGACGAGCGGTACTACCGTGGTGGGCGCGGATGTAAAAAATTACATCCGCCCCTACTACCGCACCGGAGCGGCACTAGGCCTGGGAGCCGCGGTACTACCGCTCCTAAGGAGCGGTACTACCGTGGCACCCCGCGGTACTACCGCATGTACCTGCGGTACTACCGCAAGTACACAGGCAATAGTCAGACTTGCGCACAACCAAGATAACGAAGGGAAGCTCCAAAGGCAGGGAAAGGAGGGACAAGTGTACGTGTTGATTCCACCCTAACCTTTCCGACGCGGACCCCCTCTTAATAGTACGGCTCTCCTATGACTCAACTCCACCAAAAAGAAACGTAGGACGATGCCGTCTTCAATAGTCTCCGAGGGGCACCGAATTGTCTCGAGCCTAGAGATGAACCATCTGAGGAACTCAAAGCATACGATTAGTCCGCAAAAGTATCGTCATCAATCACCAAAACACTTACGGGATAAATATGCCCTTACAACGTGGCGGGCTGGGATTCGGCGGGCGGCGGCGGCGGACATGTCCGGGCGGCGGGGAAAAACGTCCGGCGGCGGAGAGGGACTAGGTTAGGGTTTGGTCTGCGAAAAATCCGGAGGGGAACACATATTTATAGGTAGAGGGAGCTAGGAGAGTCCAAATGGAGCACGATTTTCGCCCACACGATCGTGATCGAACGACCGAGAGCATGGAGGGGGTTTGGATAGGTTTTTGGCCACTTTGAAGGGGGTGTTGGGCTGCAAACAAAAGAGGCCTTTGCGGTTACCCGGTTAACCGTTGGAGTATCAAATGACATCCAAATGGCACGAAACTTGACAGGCGGTCTACCGGTGCTATACCAAGGCCGCTTGGCAAACCTCAGGCCATTCCGAGAAAGTTTAACACCCGCTCACAAGGAGAGACAAAAGGGGGACGCCGGGGAACATAGGAGTGCCGCATTGCAAAACGGACAACGGGGAAAATGCTCGGATGCAAGAGATGAACACGTATGCAAAATGAGATGCACATGATGACATGATAAAATGCGACACGCAAGCAAATGACATGGCAACGACGGCGAAAAACTGGCAGACACCTGGCGCATCAAATTCGGGGCGTTACAACACTCCTCCACTAACAAGAGATATCGTCCGGAGATCTTAGGACCGAGACGGAAGGGGAAAAGGATGAGGTGAAACAAGAACTCAAGAGAAGAAGCAAAGAATCGAGAGCACTCAAGAAGAAGAGAGGAATGACGAGAATCAAAAGCTCACGGAATCAGATAGCCTATGAAACCACTCCGGTTAGAACGAGATAAGAAAACGAATAAGACTGGAAGGCTTTAGGCAGCACTCCGGCTAAAACATGGAGGAATAGAACACGAGGTTGAGAGGATGGAATGATTGTTGATGAAGACATGACACAAAACCTCCGGAATGAATTGAAAGAGTTGAATGAAAAGAACGGAGAAGAAAATGACAACTTGTGCCACGAATGAAATAGAAAGCAACCTTAGAAAAGGATTTGGCGGAGTTGTTGAGAAAATCAAGAATGAAAAGAATAAGCTTGTTGTGGTCTTATAGGTAACATCTCAAGATCATAAGGTGATAACCGGCCACAAATGGAAATGATTGGATAGCTGAGAAGAACGAAGAAATGCAAAACTCCACTTCAAAAGAATACGGAGATTTAATTACACTTTGATATGCAAGAAGAAAGATACTTGAGCTCCTCCAAAAGAACATAGATGAACTCTTGAAGAATGAATTAAATCATGAAGAACCACCATGAAGAACTCCGGTGACAAAAAGGATGATGAGATAGAATGAAGGAAGAAAGAATACGATGAGCCTTGCGATGATTTAGATGGATGTTCCGACGAAATGGCCGAGGAAAATTGAACTCCGGAAAAGAATAGATGAAAACACATGGAACTAGAATTTATTCCTCAAGAACAAACCCCGAAGGAAGAGATTACTCACTTGGATGAAATAAGAATAAGAATTATTGTATGCTTATCCTTCATCAAATTAAATTGATGACTAGCAGTGGATTTTTGCATACTACTTGTTCTTCTTGAAAAGGATTGAGAAGTGACATATCGCAAACTTGAGAAGGTCTTCATGAACCACCGGTAGGATTGAAAAGAACGAATGAATTAAAATGATAATCAAGGAAAAAGAATCTTGTACGAGCCACCGTAAGAATTTGGAAATGACTGATGAAAGAGAATGAATCGCTAGGAAGAATTAGAAAAGCACAAAGATACTTGAGGGAATTTAGATACAAGAGAATGAAGAGATCATGAACTGATTAAAGAACACTTGAACGAAGCACCGGGATAATTGGATAACGGTAGCTGAAATGTGAGGACGAAGAATTCTTCTGGAATGATGGCCTCCGGTGAAAAGAAACAGAAATCAACTCCTGAAATACTCCTGATGGTTGAGAAAAAGGTATTTCCGACAAACAGAATAATTCGAGAGGGTAACAAGCAGCTAGAACCACGAATCTTCGAGAGAACGGGCAAGATTTAGAGAAACTCTTCCTCGATCTTCAAAGTTGAGAATGACGACGAGAAACACCCTCAAAATTGTTGAGGTACTCCGGAAGAATGAAAAGCGAAGAGGTTGAGGCAACAATGAAAATAATTTGAAAGCGATCTTGGAAAATATCCGACTGGTGAAAATCATACTTACGTCAAACTTCAAAAGGATTTGAGAATAGCTCCGGAAATTAGAAGAGTCAGGTAAGATCCTGGGAAAAGACCTATGGGTTAGGGCCCACTGATAAAAAAACAGCGTTGGAAAGGATTGTCAAATGAGAAATGATGCACCGGAACGATTGAAAGATTTGAATGAGGTGACAACCTCGAATTAATTGGATGCAAACACGAATCTTCTGAGATGTCTTCATCACTCCGGAAGGATAAACTGGCGAGAGGCGAACGAGCGAAGGCAAATATTTGAGCTGAGGGAAAGAATACGATCGACAACGAAAAACTTGAATTGAATCCACCAGGGAAGAAAAATAGGTGATGAATGTCAAACGAGACGATAATTCACCGGTTGAAACAATTGAGGGAAGACTCCACACGAATGAAATTGATGCTCGAAATAGACTCAGGCTCCGGGAAGAAGAGGGTGGGAGGGCTGGAAAAACAAAGGCAACTTGGAAGGGGAAACGACGAATATCTTGAAGAGAAAAACACCGGTTGAAATCATTAAGGAAAGAAAGCAAAGACTTCGCACGAGTAGGATGGATACTCGATTACAGACTCCGGTTTCGAGAAGAAGAAGGGTGGGCGGGTGGGGAAAAAAACAAGGACAACTTCGGACAGGAAAACAACATCGATTAGAAAGAACTGAGGATTGATCTCCCAAGCCCAAAGAGGGTCGAATTAGCTTGACGAGAAATGCGCCGGAAAAAAGAGGATGGACAACTCACGAAGCTAACCACGTGATCGTAAAGAAAAATTTGAACGGGAAGAGGAGTAATTCAAAACACCTACGTCAAGATTCCTGACCAGAGCGACGAAGGGGCTGAGGAGTAAAAAGAATCCTACTCTCCGATATATATAATCCTAAGACTCAAAATAGTTTTCTTCTAGACTCCACAACGGCCAAACTACACGATCAATCAAGGGGGCTCCTAGGGTCGGTCGAGGCTCTGATACCAACTTGTCACGCCCAAGATGCGACCCTATCCTAAAGGAACACGAAGGTCCCACCAAGGATAGAAGCGCATCTTGAAGACGCTTTTGCAAGGTGGATATCATTACATCAACATTACATATAGATGGGGATACATACATAGGGCACAAATGCCACAAGAATACATCAACAACATATACAAGAGATCAACATCCGACTACGGATGGAACACAAACAGAAACTAAAACGACATCCACCCTGCTAGCCCGGGATGCCGACCTGGAACCTATCCCCTAATCGAAGAAGAAGCAGAAGAAGAACTCCAAAACAGGTAACATCGCTCTCGCGTCATGATCATCGCAAACCTGTACCTGCAACTGTTGGTGTAGTAATCAGAGCCACGAGGACTCAAAGAATCCCATTACCATGGGTATCAAGACTAGCAAAGCTTAAAGGGAAAGGAAGGGGTAAAGTGGTGAGGTTGCAGCAGCGGCTAAGCATATATGGTGGCTAACATACGCAAATGAGAGCGAGAAGAGAAACAAAGGAACGGTCGCCAACTAGTAATGATCAAGAAGTGATCCTGAACTCCTACTCGTCGCCGACATAACCCGAAACCGTATTCTCCTCTCGATCAACCCCAAAAGAGACACTCACGGTTACGCATACGGTTGGTGTATTTTAGAAGAGTTTACTTCAAGTTTACTACAACCGGATATTAACAAATTCCCATCTGCCACATAACCGCGGCACGGCTCTCGAAAGTTTATACCTGCAGGGTGTCCCAACTTAGCCCATTATAAGCTCTCGCGGTCAACGAAGGATATTCCTTCTCCCGGAAGACCCGATCATTCTCGAATCCGGCTACAAGACATTTCGACAGCAGTAAAACAAGACCAGCAAAGCCGCCGGATGTGCCGACAAATCCCGATAGGAGCTGCACATATCTCGTTCTCGTGGCACACCGGATGAGCCAGACGTCGGGTTGGCATAGACCCCGATTGCCAGGGGGCGCGGACATCGCTTCGGTTTGGACCAGCACTCGAAGGAGAACTGGCCCGGGGGCTAAAATAAAGATGACCCTCGGGCTCCGAAACCCAAGGAAATAAAAGGCATAGGTGAGGCAAATGGTAAAACCAATGTTGGGCCTTGCTGGAGGAGTCTTATTCAAAGCGAACTGTCAAGGGGGTCCCATAAATCACCCAACCGCGTTAGGGACGCAAAATCCGGGAACATAATACCGATATGACAGAAACTACGGCGGCAAGAGTGGAACAAAACACCAGGCATAAGGCCGAGCCTTCCATCCTTTACCAAGTATATAGATGCATTAATAATATAAGAGATATTGTGATATCCCAACATAATCCTGTCCATCATGGGGCAATCTTCAACTTCACCTGCAGCTAGCAACGCTATAAGAGGGCTGAGCAAAGCGGTAACATAGCCAAACAATGGTTTGCTAGGAAGGGTGTCAAAGGTTAGAGGTTCATGGCAATTTAGGTGGCTTGAGGAGCAAAAGATAGGTAGCGCAGCATAGCGATAGAACGAAGCAACTAGCATAGCAATGATAGTAGTGAGATCCAAGGTGACGGTCATCTTGCCTGAAATCCCGCAAGGAAGAAGAACGAGTCCATGAAGAAGATGAAGCCACGAAGACGAACCAAGCGTGATTTAACGAATCCTCACGATCATAGCAAAACGGAACTATCGAGAAGAAGCACACAACAAGGTAAACACGCCACACATAGACAAGACATGATGCACAACAAGCACGATGCATGACAAAGGCTACATGAAGCTACTCATGGCAAGAGATGATGCAAACAAGAACAACACATCAAAGCAAGTTTAAATGAGGCCGGAAACAATAACAATTCCGGTAGGTCCTCATATGCAAATTTCGTAATTGGTCCAGATCTGAATAAACCTTATGCTCAAGTTGTTAAACAGCATGTTAAGATGCACCAAGATGATCTACACGAAATTCTAGTCAAGTTACATATAAAGTTCATTTAATTCGGAGCTACGGCCTAGAAGATATGAGCAAAACAAGTTGAACATGGCATTGATGCAAAAGGCACTCAAACATCAAGCAAACACCTCAAAACATGGATGCAACATGATAATATGAAAGTTCCTGCAATTCTAAGCAAGTTTCATATAGAGCACACTCAAAACGGAGCAACGGTTCAACACACACACTAAACAAGTTATAGCAACAATCTGCCCAAAACAGCAACTAGGCATCTTGCAAGCACCAAAACAACAAGCTACAGCATCTCAACAAGAAAACAAAAGCCATGCGCATGATGTACAGGTAAAGCATTACAAAACATGAACAATGAGCTATCTCCAGAAATGACTAGAACATGCTCAAAAGGACATGGCAAGATTGCAAATAATATCAGTTTACAGGCTCTGCAGAAATAACTTCAGGTTGCAATGTTTAGATCTATCAAACAACATGTTACAGGAACTTATCATGGCAACCAAAGACATGGAATGACTCTACTAAATGCATAGAACAAAAGTCCTTTACTGACCATGAGCCAAAAGGGCACAGAAAATATGATGGCACCCACGTAATCATGGCAAGTTATATTACAGATTCATACATGTCAGGAACAACAAGTAGGCATGTTGGTGAGCTTGAACCACTCACCACAGAGCAATACATGGCATGGCAAGGTGACCAACAGTAAGAAGACATGTTTATGAAGCTAAACATGGCAAGATAAAGTTCATAGAGTGTATGGATCACTAGCAAAGCTCATGGCAAAACTGAACTTAAAGTTAACAGGTTGACAGCAACATTATTTAGAAACTTTGGAGCAATATTACAACAATCTATAGAAGGCTATAAATGCAACCAGGGGCATGGATGGATAGAGCATGACATGTATAACAAAACATCCTTAGTGACCATCTCCAGATTATGCATAGAATGACTTGTAGCAGCAGGTTTACATAGCATCATAATATAACAGAATCAGCCTAGCAAAATAGAAACAGCAAGTACCCTACTTAACAAGCTCGATTCACTCACCACAAGTCATTGCATGACAATATAAGCATAGCATCATCAAGAAGACATGTTTATGAAACAAAACAAGGCAATAACAAGTCCATAGAATGCAAGGATCAACTACAACAACCTTGGCAAAATTGAATAACATGTAAACAATCTGCTAGTAAACATTTTGAAGCAAAAGTAGAGCCCGAAAATGACATGCTAGACTACTCCATAATTACAAACAGGGGCATGAATGGATAGAAAATAACCACATGTTCAAAACACCCTTACTGAAGTATCTCAAAATATGCATGGATCTCTCTGTAGCATCAAGTTTACATGGCATCAAAATAACAGTAGATCAGGGACTAAAATCAGCAACATCACGATGCCTAGTTTGCATGCTTGTGCTAGTCACCACATTGATCACAAAAATACATGGTAAGCACCTCCGTAAAGAAGACATAGCATAGATCAAAACATATGTAGACATCAACCTCATAGGATGCACACATCAAACATGGCAAAAATGACAAAAGAGCTAGTTCTGTTAACAGGCAGCAGACAACATTATGAAGCACTCTTGCAACGAATATTCGGGCATCAAGATGAGCTCAAATGAATATGATACAATGGTACGAAAGGATGTACTCGTTGAGACAAACAATTTGACATATTACACGCACGAAATGGAGCTACGGATGCAGAGATACGATGCGATGAACATGGCATGATAATGTCACAGATTCGGGGACTTAGCAGAATTTACCCTCTCGAAAAGTCAACGGGACGGAGCGGTTCGGGACGGAGAGATCCGGGACGAGGCGCGGCGTTTGGATGGCGGGGCTGGTGGATCTCGTCCAGCTCCACCGGATCCGCGACGGGAGCTCCGCGAGCTCGGGGACGGTGGTTCAGGCGACGGGCGCCATGGACAACGCGGGCGGCGCGAGAGGGAAGGGACCGGCGCGGTCCGGCGAGGCGAGGCGGGTGGCGGCGCGCGGCGCAGAGAGGATGGCGGCGGGCGAGGCAAGCTCCGGCGAAGCTCGGCGCCGCGGGCGCTGGAGCGAGGGGCGGCGGCGGAGGAGGGCGCGCCGGGCGGCCGGCGAGGCGCGGTCCGGCAGGCGGCCGGGCGGGCGGTGTCGGGCGGCGGCGGCGGGCGGGCTGCGCGAGAGGACGGGCGGGCGCGCGCGACGTTGCCGGGCGGCGGCGCGCTGGCCGGGCGGCGGCGGCGAGATCTGGGCCTGCTGCGTTCTCGGATGGGCTCCATGCAGGCCGGGCGGCGATGTGGGCGCGGGAGGACACGTGGCGGGCAGGGATTCGGCGGCGGCGGCGGCGGACATGTCCGGCGGGGGAAAACGTCCGGGCGGAGAGGACTAGGTTAGGGTTTGGTCTCGAAAAAATCCGAGGGGAACACATATTTATAGGTAGAGGGAGCTAGGAGAGTCCAAATGAAGCATGGTTTTCGCCCACACGATCGTGATCGAACGAACGAGAGCATGGAGGGGGTTTGGATAGGTTTTTGGCCACTTTGAAGGGGGTTTTGGGCTGCAAACAAAAGAGGCCTTTGCGGTTACCCGGTTAACCGTTGGAGTATCAAACGACCTCCAAATGGCACGAAACTTGACAGGCGGTTCATCGGTGCTATACCAAGGCAGCTGGCAAACCTCGAACCATTCCGAGAAAGTTTAACACCGCCACAAGGAGAGACAAAAGGGGGACGCCGGGGAACATAGGAGTGCCGGATTGCAAAACGGACAACGGGGAAAATGCTCGGATGCAAGAGATGAACACGTATGCAAAATGAGATGCACATGATGACATGATAAAATGCGACACGCAAGCAAATGACATGGCAACGACGGCGAAAAACTGGCAGACACCTGGCGCATCGAATCCGGGGCGTTACACCATCCCTCCTCCCCCTCCTTTCTCTCCCTTCGCCCATCACAAATAGCAAAAGATAAAATTAGCCAGTCCTAGAGGAAAAAATTTCCGAGGAGGATCAAGAAGGCGAGTTCATCTAGGTATGAAGATTTCTTGATCTTACTCTTCTCTAAAAGTATAATAGTTATTTTATTATGATCATGTCCTATTAGGTGAGGTACAACTGAAGAAACATAGATTCATCATATATTCTAGACTGCATAGGCAACCAAACTATTTTCGTGGCCAAGCATACTTCCACCACAAAAACCCATCCTTGGGCAAAAATTACCAAAATAATTATTGTCATTACATGACTCTAAGGACTTGTAGTGTCTCTAACTCATGAAGATATGGTCACATCATTGACCTCTCTTATTAGATGACTCTAATGTACAAGTGAAGATAAATAATATTATTTGGCATTAGATGCCTTATTGACTTGTAAGCACAATGCAAATTTCAGACATGAAGCTCACCACACACATGTACATATGTACTAAAAAACGAAACATGACAAAGCAGTAGACAAGAAGTTTTTATGGCAAACAGTAGACACTGAGTTTTGATAGCAAGCAGTAGATAAGAAGTTTTCAGGTCAAGTAGTTTTACTTACAATTTGCCTTCACAACTCTATCCCCCCACCACACATAATTGATATATATGTCGTCCCTCAAAAAAGAGTTGACGTGTATGCCCAACTTGATTGTAAGTGTCCAGGATTTCCTTGTAGCACCAAAAACATAACTCAATTTATATTGAATCCAACAACACTGAAGCTAAGCAAACTATTTTCAGAAACAGTACCTTCACTATCAAAAATTGGCACATCGATGAGCTTTCAACAAAGTATACTTCTAGCAACTACACCTACTGCACAATAAAGTTTAGTCAAAATCAAAGTGAGGAAATGAGCGTATCATACCTATGTACATAAAATGCATACAGATTGTGCTGCTTTTACTTACTTTGATTGCAGTAGTTGTGTGGGTTGTTCTGCTTACTTTGCACTCCCAAGAAGCAGCCTCTCCAATAAGCATAGTCTCCAAGTTGTCTCCAAGTTCACGAACGAAAGTGCATGAAACCACAAAATACATCAACAGCATGAAGAAATTAGTTTAAGCTCAACTCCAACAAATATAGTTTTCATCTTCTAGCTGACCATATAATAGTACAATATATCACAAAAAGAAGAAGCAAAAGTGACTTTATTAAACATGTTTAAACTACCTTTAGCTTATCATGGTTAAATACCATGATCCCAGTTCAGCCCAGTTTGTGTATAGTTAGCACAAATTCAATATTGGGTTGTAAGACACAAAATTGTTTCCAGAAATTGCAAGAAAGATCAAACAGTGACTATTTCATGATTAAAATGATAGCTTCATAACCAGATGACTATTGACATCATAGCACTGTCTGCTATTTAGTTTATTATATTTCCATGAAGTGCAGCTGGAATAAATGTGTCTCCTAAAAACATTAAGAAACAAAATTACTAAGTAAAAAAACTGGGCCATAACTTGTGCACAAGCCCAAGCAATATATTGGTGATGTTAGCTTAACTAAAACCAAAAGCAATATATAGTAGCATGCAAAAGCAGAAGGACAATACCCGTGAGTTGCAACGGGGCATGCCTATTCTGTGCAACACCAATCAGTTGCAAATAAGAAGTAATTTTGACAACATGACTTATCTCCAAACTAAAATTAAATGCAATAGTCATAATAGTCCTACGGTGATGAATAAATGAGGAAACTGACTTTGATTTCCTGCCATAATCGACTTGCACTGGCTCTATATCTACATACAAGTAACTTGAAACGTGTTGAATGCATCAGTTGCAACCCGGCCCAACACAGCTATCACTACGAAAAGGATGGCACAACTTAGGACCGGGTAACATAAAGCAGGACTTTATGAAATCCAGAGAAGATTGTTTGAGAAAAGTAAAAATAATACTGTAGGATTTAAGCAAGGTGCGCTATCAATTCATAAACAGTACCCAGATGCCTACTAAAATTAAACTGGATCATCAAATCATCTAGCAAAAATCCCTGAACATTACACCTTTTCATCATTCGCCAATTCAATTATGAAAAAACAATGCATCAATCAATGATATGAAATAGTAGCAAGATGTCGATGGAGCAAGTGCAAAATATACCCAACACCGCACACGGCAACACTCGATCTGTTGTCTCAAATCCTCTCTCTTCTCCTAAAGCTAACGTTCTCGCAGACACGCCACGTAGCTAGCCCTAAACTACAACAAACCGCTGACCTCGGCCATTAGCGGGGGCGGGGGGCGGGGAGGGCCGTTGTCTCACCTTGCCACGGAAGTGGGGATGGGTTGCAGAAGACGGCGGAGTGGTAGACCACCGTGACTGCACCTCGTGGGGTTGCTTCTTGCCGGCGATGAAGGCGACAGGATGGCCGTGTCTTGGCCGTCGAGGAGCCGCCTCGAAACAGAAGGCGAGGAGGAGATCAGGCAAGGGATTCCACAAATGGAAGAAGTAGAGGAGGAAAGGGTTTGGGCTGCTGCATCGTAGCTTCGCTGCTGCGGATCGATGCACCCCGCCTCGGTTCGACCTTGACATCGCCGGAGACCAGCAACGTGGCGGATCTGAACGGACCGCCACCGGATCCAGCCGCACACGTGTCGTTGCAGATTGATGCGCGATGAAGCTCGATGTGTGCTGTTGGAAATATGCCCTAGAGGCAATAATAAATTAGTTATTATTATATTTCCTTGTTCATGATAATCGTTTATTATCCATGCTATAATTGTATTGATAGGAAACTCAGATACATGTGTGGGTATATAGACAACACCATGTCCCTAGTAAGCCTCTAGTTGACTAGCTCGTTAATCAATAGATGGTTACAGTTTCCTGACCATGGAAATTGGATGTCATTGATAACAGGATCACATCATTAGGAGAATGATGTGATGGACAAGATCCAATCCTAAGCCTAGCACAGATCGTGAAGTTCGTATGCTAAAGCTTTTCTAAAATGTCAAGTATCATTTCCTTAGACCATGAGATTGTGCAACTCCCGGATACCGTAGGAATGCTTTGGGTGTACCAAACGTCACAACGTAACTGGGTGGCTATAAAGGTGCATTACAGGTATCTCCGAAAGTGTCTGCGGGTTGGCATGAATCGAGATCGATTTGTCACTCCGTGTGACGGAGAGGTATCTCTGGGCCCACTCGGTAGGACATCATCATAATGTGCACAATGTGATCAAGGAGTTGATCACGGATGATGTGTTACGGAACGAGTAAAGAGACTTGCGGTAACGAGATTGAACAAGGTATCGGATACCGACGATCGAATCTCGGGCAAGTACAATACCGCTAGACAAAGGGAATTGTATACGGATCGATTGAGTCCTTGACATCGTGGTTCATCCGATGAGATCATCGTGGAACATGTGGGAGCCAACATGGGTATCTAGATCCCGCTGTTGGTTATTGACCGGAGAACGCCTCGATCATGTTCAGATGGTTCCCGAACCCGTAGGGTCTACACACTTAAGGTTCGATGACGCTAGGGTTATAAAGGGAGTTTGTATGTGGTTACCGAATGTTGTTCGGAGTCCCGGATGAGATCCCGGACGTCACGAGGAGTTCCGGAATGGTCCGGAGGTAAAGATTTATATATAGGAAGTCTTATTTTGGTCGCGGAAAAGTTTCACGCATTATCGGTATTGTACCGGAGTGCCGAAGGGGTCCGGGGTCCACCGGGGTCCACCTGCCCGGGGGCCACATGGGCTGTAAGGGTGCGCCTTGGCCCATATGGGCCAAGGGCACCAGCCCCAAGAGGCCCATGCGCCAAGGAAACTTGGGGAGGGAAGAGTCCAAGGGGAAGGCACCTCCGAGGTGCCTTGGGAGGATGGACTCCTCCCCTCTTGGCCGCACCCTTCCTTGGAGGAAGGGGCAAGGCTGCGCCCCCCTCTCTTGCACCTATATATAGTGGAGGGAGGAGGGAAGCCACACCTGAGTCCTGGCACCTCCCTCCCTCCCGTGACACCTCCTCCTCTCCCGCAGTGCTTGGCGAAGCCTCGCAGATTGCCACGCCTCCACCACCACCACGCCGTTGTGCTGCTGCTGGATGGAGTCTTCCTCAACCTCTCCCTCTCTCCTTGCTGGATCAAGGCATGGGAGACGCCACCGGCTGTACGTGTGTTGAACGCGGAGGTGCCGTCCGTTCGCACTAGGATCATCGGTGATTTGAATCACGACGAGTCGACTCCATCAACCCTGTTCACTTGAACGCTTCCGCTTAGCGATCTACAAGGGTATGTAGATGCACTCTCCTTCCCTCGTTGCTGGTTTCTCCATAGATAGATCTTGGTGACACGTGGGAAAATTTTGAATTTCTGCTCGCTCCCCAACAAAGGCATCATGAGCTAGGTCTATTGCGTAGATTCTTTGCACGTAGAACACAAAGTAGTTGTGGGCGTTGATTTTGTTCAATATGCTTGCCGTTACTAGTCCAATCTTGTTTCGACGAAATTGTGGGATGAAGCGGCCTGGACCGACCTTACACGTATTTTTCGTGAGACAGGTTCCACCGATCGACATGCACTTGGTGCATAAGGTGGCTAGCGGTGCCGCCTCCCACTTTAGTCGGATCGGATGCGATGAAAAGGGTCCTTATGAAGGGTAAATAGCAATTGACATATTGTAACACCCGGATGATTAAGGGACAGTAATCACCCCGGTTACTGTGACTAACCTCACGTTGATTCAACCCGTCTACTAATAAATTCAAAACAAAAGCAAAGATAAAAGTTTCAAAACTAAAACTAAAATGTTCGGGGTTGTCTAAAATAGCAAACCTAATTATGGTGGGGTGCACAAAATTTTGTAAAATGTTTTGGCATTTTAATTAAACTAAAACAGAAAGTAAGGAAAAGGAAAATATAAAAAACAAAAGGAAAAGAGAAGTGGGGAAGGAATCCCCATCGCCCATCTGAGCCAGCCCTTCCCACCGGCCCAGCCAGCCCCGAACCCCCCACCTGGCCCAGCCCTCCCACGGCCCGCCCAACCGGCGCCCCACTTAACCCCCTCCATGCTAGAAACCCTAGCCGCCCCACCCCCGCCTCCACTCGCCTCCCGATCCCTTCTCCTCCCCGCCTGATCCAGATCGGGCCGGTCCCCGTCCTCCCTCATCGCCGGCCCCCCGCCCCCCAACCGTCGCCGAGCCCCCTGTGCCCCTCGCCATCCGTCGCGCCCCACGCTGGGCACCCTCCACCAGGGTCAACCTCGGCCTCCCCGCCTCCCGACCCCCTCCCGACCCGGCGACCGCTTCCCGCCCGCCTCCTCGCCGGACGCCATCACGCTCCTCCGCGCCCGCCGCCTAGACCCCACGCCCCCTGTGAGCTTCGCCCCCCCCCCCCGTCGTTCCCTCTCCCCTCCCGAACGACGCTGCCGCCGAGCCCGTCGCCGCTCCGGCTGTTCCCCGCTCCTCCTCTCTCTGTGCCGCGCGTGCACGCTCCGTCGTGGCGCGCCTTATCCCGCCTCAGATCCTCTTCCCTGCCCGTTCATCATGCCACTACTGGCCGCCCAGCCATTGCCAGCGTCGTGCTCTCCGCGCCCCCCCCATGGTTGCCAACGCCTGACTCCGCCCATACGGGCCGTGCCGCCGCCGCTTCGCTCCCGTTCGCCCATGCTGGCCTCAACCGCACCGCTTGGCGACTGCCAGTCCGCCGCCCTCCCGACGCCTGTGGGCATGCGCTCGCTTCAAAATTTGTGCCTCAGCCCCCGACCAGCCTCGCCTGTTCGGCAGCCAGCAAGCACCGGAACCGCTATGGCCCTTAGGGCCACGACATGTGGGGCCCCGCCTGTAACGCTTCAAAAAAGAGAAAAGGAACTAAAAGAAAATATATATATAAAATAAATAGTTAATAATAAAATTAATTAATTAATTAACTTAATTAACTCTGATTAAATTAATTAATCTTGGTTAATTAAACCTAATCACTAATTAACCTAATTAACTAATGTTAATTAAATTTGATTAGGTTAATTAGATAACAGACAATGACATGCGGGACCCACCTATCAGGGTTGACTCAGTCAACCCTATTGACTGCTGACGTCAGCATGACATCATGCTGACGTCATAAATACATTTTCGAATTAATTAAATAATTAAGTAAATTCCAGAAATTAATAAAATCTTTTAAAAATCATATCTTTTAATCCGTAACTCGGATTAAATTATTTTCAACATGAAAGTTGCTCAGAACGACGAGACGAATCCGGATACGCAGTCCGTTCGTCCGCCACACGCCTCTAACCTATCGAACCTGCAAACTTTCCTCTCCGTTCATCTGTCGACAGACGTCGGAACCGGAAAACTTCCCCGGATGTTTTCCCCCCCTTAACCAAGACTTCCCCATACCACGTTAGGGCACGCCTAACTTCGCTTCTTGGCATTTCATGCATCGATATGCATCTGTTTACCTTGTATTCATTGTTTCTTCCCCTCTTCTCTCCGTAGACTACTACGACCGACGCCGCTCTGCTGGCCGGTTCGACTACGGTGTTGACGACCCCTCTCCCTTGCCAGAGCAACCAGGCAAGCCCCCCCCCCTTGATCACCGGATATCGCCTACTCTTATCTATACCGCTTGCATTAGAGTAGTATAGCATGTTACTTGCTTTTGAGATACTCATATCTTCTTTGCATAGCCTGTCCTTGTAACTTCTGTTGTTACCTTACCTGCAATCCTATATGCTTAGTATAGGATGCTAGTACTTTCATCTGTGGCCCGACTTTCTTGTCCGTCTGCCGTGCTATACTATCGGGCCGTGATCACTCGGGAGTTGATCACGGTATATACTATATACTTATACATGATACATGTGAGACTAAAGTCGGGTCGGTGATGGAGCACCCATGAGTGGATCTTTGAGGCGGAGCGACAGGCAGGTTGAGACCGCCTAGGAGAGAGGTGGGCCTGCCCTGTTCGGGCGTTATGTTACTTAACACGCTTAACGAGGTCTTGGTATTTGATCTGAGTTGGCTACGAGCTTATACGCACTAACCATCTACGCGGGAGTAGTTATGGGTATCCGGCGTCGTGGTATCACCGAAATACTTCAGACGTCGGCGACGGAGGCGCGCCACGGATTGGACCGGACGCCTGTTAGGCTAGGTCGCTTCGGCCGCCCTGCAACGTCTTGTGTGCTCGAGGCGATGGGCCTGCACCCTGGCGCTTAGGTTTAGACCGCGTCTGGCCTCTCTGTTGTGCCTAGGTGGGGCTGCGACGTGTTGATCTTCCGCGGCGGGCATGACCCAGAAAGTGTGTCGGCCAAATGGGATCAAGCGTCTTTGGGTAAGATGGTGCACCCTGCAGGAAGTTAATCTATTCGGATAGCCGTGATCTTCGATAACAGGACGACTTGGAGTTGTACCTTGAGCTTATGACAACTAGAACCGGATACTTGATAAAACACACCTTCCAAGTGCGGATACAACGGTGGTCGCTCTCGCTCAGGGATATGAGCAGGGGATTGCCGGGTAGGATTATTGCTATATGATGTTACTTGGAGGACTTCCGATTGTCCCCTCCTACCTGTTGTAAGGCAGGTGTCCAGAAGCGTAGTCTTCGTTAAGACTAGCTATCCCCCTCTTATTCTGGCATTCTGCAGTTCAGTCCACTGATATGGCCTTTACACATATACCCATGCATATGTAGTGTAGCTCCTTGCTTGCGAGTACTTTGGATGAGTACTCACGGTTGCCTTGTTCCCCCCTCTTCCCCCTATCTCTACTCGATTGCTGCAACCAGACGATGGAGCCCAGGAGCCAGACGCCACCGCCTATGACGACTACTACTCTGGAGGTGCCTACTACTACGTGCAGCCCGGCGACGACGACCGGGAGTGACCTAGGAGGTTCCTGCAGGAGGCCTGTTCCTCTTCGATCTGTATCCCGGTTTGTGCTAGCCATCTTATGGCACCTTGTTTAACTTATGTCCAGTACTCAAATATTGTTGCTTCCGCTGACTTCGTCTATGATCGAGCACTTGTATTCGAGCCCTCGAGGCCCCCGGCTTGTATTATGATGCTTGTATGACTTATTTTATTTGTAGAGTTGTGTTGTGATATCTTCCGTGAGTCCACGATCTTGATCGTATACATTTGCGTGCATGATTAGTGTACGATTGAATCAGGGCGCCACACATATCACGCTGTGGTTTTGCATAGGTAAGAAACGTTTTGCAAGAAACCCATAGCAGCCACGTAAAACATGCAAACAACAATTAGAGGACGCCTAACTTGTTTTTGCAGGTATGCTATGTGATGTGATATGGCCAAGAAGAATGTGATGAATGATATGTGATGTATGAGATTGATCATGTTCTTGTAATAGGAATCACGACTTGCATGTCGATGAGTATGACAACCGGCAGGAGCCATAGGAGTTGTCTTTATTTATTGTATGACCTGCGTGTCATTAAACAACGCCATGTAATTACTTTACTTTATTGCTAACCGGTAGCCATAGTAGTAGAAGTAATAGTTGGCGAGACAACTTCATGGAGACACGATGATGGAGATCATGATGATGGAGATCATGGTGTCATGCCGGTGACGATGATGATCATGGAGCCCCGAAGATGGAGATCAAAAGGAGCAAAATGATATTGGCCATATCATGTCACTGTTTGATTGCATGTGATGTTTATCATGTTTATGCATCTTATTTGCTTAGAACAACGGTAGTAAATAAGATGATCCCTCATTAAAATTTCAAGAAAAGTGTTCCCCCTAACTGTGCACCGTTGCGAAAGTTCGTCGTTTCGAAGCACCACGTGATGATCGGGTGTGATAGATTCTTATGTTCACATACAACGGGTGTAAGCCAGATTTACACACGCAGAACACTTAGGTTAACTTGACGAGCCTAGCATGTACAGACATGGCCTCGGAACACAAGAGACCGAAAGGTCGAGCATGAGTCGTATGGTGGATACGATCAACATGAAGATGTTCACCGATGATGACTAGTCCGTCTCACGTGATGATCGGACACGGCCTAGTTGACTCGGATCATGTAATCACTTAGATGACTAGAGGATGTCTATCTCGAGTGGGAGTTCATTAGATGAACTTAATTATCCTGAACATAGTCAAAAGCCCTTTGCAAATTATGTCATAGCTCGCGCTTTAGTTCTACTGCTTAGATATGTTCCTAGAGAAAATATAGTTGAAAGTTGATGAGCAATTATGCGAGACGAGAAGGCTTATGTCCTTAATGCACCGCTCGGTGTGCTGAACCTCGAACGTCGTCTGTGGATGTTGCGAACATCTGACATACACGTCTTGATAACTACGTGATAGTTCAGTTAAACGGTTTAGAGTTGAGGCACCAAAGACGATTTCGAAACGTCGCGGAACATATGAGATGTTCTGAGGGCTGAAATTGGGATTTCAGGCTCGTGCCCACGTCAAGAGGTATAAGACCTCCGACGATTTTCTTAGCCTGCAAACTAAGGGAGAAAAGCTCAATCGTTGAGCTTGTGCTCAGATTGTCTGAGTGCAACAATCACTTGAATCGAGTGGGAGTTGATCTTCCAGATGAGATAGTGATGTTTCTCCAAAGTCATTGCCACCAAGGTGCTAGAGCTTCGTGATGAACTATAACATGTCGGGATAGATATGATGATCCTTGAGGTATTCACGATGTTTGACACATGAAAGTAGAAATCAAGAAGGAGCATCAATTGTTGATGGTTGGTGAAACCACTAGTTTCAAGAAGGGCAAGGGCAACAAGGGATACTTCATGAAACGGCAAAATAGTTGCTGCTCTAGTGAAGAAACCCAAGGTTGAACCCAAACCCGAGACTAAGTGCTTCTGTAATGAGAGGAACGGACACTGAGGCGGAACCACCCTAGATACTTGGTAGATGAGAAGGCTGGCAAGGTCGATAGAAGTATATTGGATATACATTATGTCAATGTGTACTTTACTAGTACTCCTAGTAGCACCAGGGTATTAGATACCGGTTCGGTTGCTAAGTGTTAGTAACTCGAAATAAAAGCTACGGAATAAATGGAGACTAGCTAAAGGTGAGCCGACGATATGTGTTGGAAGTGTTTCCAAGGTTGATGTGATCAAGCATCGCACGCCCTCTACCATCGAGATTGGAGTTAAACCTAAAATTGTTATTTGGTGTTTGCGTTGAGCATAGACATGATTGGATTATGTCTATCGCAATACGGTTATTCATTTAAGGAGAATAATGGTTACTCTATTTATTTGAATAAATACCTTCAATGGTCTTGCACCTAAAAAGAATGGTTTATTGAATCTCGATTGTAGTGATACACATTTTCATGCCAAAAGATATAAGATAGTAATGATAGTACCACGTACTTGTGGCATGCCATGTAAGTCATATTGGTATAAAAGCATGAAGAAGATCCATGTTGATGGATCTTTGGACTCGCTTCGTTTTTGAAAAGTTTGAGACATGCAAACCATGTCTATTGGTGTATACGCATGAAGAAACTCCATGCAGATGGATCGTTTGGACTCACTTGATTTTGAATCACTTGAGATATGCAAATCATACCACATGGGCAAGATGACCGAAAAGCCTTGGTTTCAAAGAAGATGGAACAAGGTAGCAACCTATTGGAAGTAACACATTTTGATGTGTGCAGTCCAATGAGTGCTTTGAGGCATGCAAATGAATATCGTTATGTTCTCGACTTCACAGATGATTCGAGTAGATGTTGAGTATATTTACTTGATGAAACACAAAGTCTGAATTATTGAATGGTTCAAGTAATTTCAGAGTGAAGTTAAATATCATTGTGACAAGAGGATAAAATGTCTATGATATGATCATAGAGATGAGTATCTGAGTTACGAGCTATGGCACGCAATTAAGACACCGTGGAAATTGTTTCACAATTAATACCGCCTGGAACACCATAGTGTGATGGTGTGTCCGAACATCATAGTTGCACCCTATTGGATATGGTGCGTACCATGATGTCTCTTATCAAATTACCACTATCGTTCATGGGTTAGGCATTAGAGACAACCGCACTCACTATAATAGAGCACCACGTAATTCCGTTGAGACGACACCGTTTGAACTATGGTTTGGAGAAACCTAAGTTGTCGTTTCTTAAAAGTTTGGGGCTGCGATGCTTATGTGAAAAGTTTCAGGATGATAAGCTCGAACCCAAAGCGGACAAAATGCATCTTCATAGGACACCCAAAAAACCAGTTGGGTATACCTCCTATCTCAGATCCGGAAGCAAAAGTAATTGTTTCTAGAAACGGGTCCTTTCTCGAGGAAAAGTTTCTCTCGAAAGAATTGAGTGGGAGGATGGTGGAGACTTGATGAGGTTATTGAACCATCACTTCAGCCAGTGTGTAGCAGGGCACAGGAAGTTCCTGTGGCACCTACATCAATTGAAGTAGAAGCTTATGATAGTGATCATGAAGCTTCAGATCAAGTCACTACCGAACCTCGTAGGACGACAAGGACGCGTACTACTTCGGAGTGGTACGGTGATCCTGTCCTGAATGTCATGTTGCTAGACAACAATGAACCTGCGAGCTATGGAGAAGCAATGGTGGACCCATATTCCAACAAATGGTTAGAAGCCATGAAATCCGAGATAGGATCCATGTATCAGAACAAAGCATGGACTTTTGTGGACTTGCCCGTTGATCGGCAAGCCATTGAGATAAATGGATCTTTAAGAAGAAGACGGACGTGGACGGTAATGTCACCGTCAATGAAGCTCGACTTGTGGCAAAGAGTTTTTCACAAGTTCAAGGAGTTGACTACGATGAGATTTTCTCATCCGTAGTGATGCTTAAGTCCGTCGGAATCATGTTAGCATTTAGCTGCATTTATGAAATCTAGCAGATGGATGTCAAAACGAGTTTCCTTACCAGTTTTGTAAGGAAAGGTTGTATCTGATACAATCAGAAAGTTTTTGTCGATCCTAAGGATGCTAAAAGGTATGCTGGCTCCGGCGATCCTTCTAAGGACTGGAGTAAGCTTCTCGGAGTTGGAATATACGCTTTGATGAAATGATCAAAGATTTTGGGTTTATACAAAGTTTGTGAGAAACTTGTATTTCCAAAGAAGTGAGTGGGAGCACTATAGAATTTCTGATGAGTATATGTTGTTGACATATTGTTGATCGAAATGATGTAGAATTTCTGGAAAGCATATGGGGTTATTTGAAAGGTGTTTTCAAGTGAAAACCTGGATTAAGCTGCTTAAACATTGAGCATCAAGATCTATGAGAATAGATCAAAACGCTAAATGATACTTTCAAATGAGCACATACCTTGACATGATATTGAAGGTGTTCAAGATGGATCACCAAAGAAGGAGTTCTTGCCGAGATGTAAGGTATGAAGTTAAGACTTAAAGCTCGACCACGGCAGAAAAGAGAGAAAGGACGAAGGTCGTCCCTATGCTTTAGACGTAGGCTCTATAGTATGCTATGCTTTGTGTACCGCATACCGAAGTGTGCCTTGCCATGAGTCGGTCAAGGGGTACAAGAATGATCCAGAATGGGGATCATTGGACAGCGGTCAAAATTGTCCTTGGAGTAAATAAGGACATGTTTCTCGATTATGGAGGTGATAAAGAGTTCGGCGTAAAGGGTTACGCCGATGCAAGCTTTGACACCTATCCGAATGACTCTGAATAGCAAATCGGATACGTATAGTGGAGCAACCATTTGGAATAGTTTCAAATGGAGCGTGGAAGCAGCATTTATAATATGACCTAGAAATTTGCAAAGCACACACGGATCTGAAAGGTTCAGATCCGTTGACTAAAACCTCTCTCACAAGCAAAACATGATCAAACCCCAGAACTCATTGAGTCTTAATCACATGATGATGTGAACTAGTTTAATGACACTAGTAAACTCTTTGGATGTTGGTCACATGGCGATGTGACCTGTGAGTGTTAATCACATGGCGATGTGAACTAGATTATTGACTCTAGTGCAAGTGGGAGACTGTTGGAAATATGCCCTAGAGGCAATAATAAATTAATTATTATTATATTTCCTTGTTCATGATAATCGTTTATTATCCATGCTATAATTGTATTGATAGGAAACTCAGATACATGTGTGGGTATATAGACAACACCATGTCCCTAGTAAGCCTCTAGTTGACTAGCTCGTTAATCAATAGATGGTTACGGTTTCCGACCATGGACATTGGATGTCATTGATAACGGATCACATCATTAGGAGAATGATGTGATGGACAAGATCCAATCCTAAGCCTTGCACAGATCGTGTAGTTCGTATGCTAAAGCTTTTTAAAATGTCAAGTATCATTTCCTTAGACCATGAGATTGTGCAACTCCGGATACCGTAGGAATGCTTTGGGTGTACCAAACGTCACAACGCGTATCGGGTGGCTATAAAGTGCATTACAGGTATCTCCGAAAGTGTCTGTTGGGTTGGCACGAATCGAGATCGGGATTTGTCACTCCGTGTGACGGAGAGGTATCTCTGGGCCCACTCGATAGGACATCATCATAATGTGCACAATGTGATCAAGGAGTTGATCACGGATGATGTGTTACGGAACGAGTAAAGAGACTTGCGGTAACGAGATTGAACAAGGTATCGGATACCGACGATCGAATCTCGGGCAAGTACAATACCGCTAGACAAAGGGAATTGTATACGGGATCGATTGAGTCCTTGACATCGTGGTTCATCCGATGAGATCATCGAGGAACATGTAGGAGCCAACATGGGTATCCAGATCCGCTGTTGGTTATTGACCGAGAACGTCTCGATCATGTCGCATGGTTCCCAAACCCGTAGGGTCTACACACTTAAGGTTCGATGGCGCTAGGGTTATAAAGGGAGTTTGTATGTGGTTACCGAATGTTGTTCGAGTCCGGATGAGATCCCGGACGTCACGAGGAGTTCCGGAATGGTCCGGAGGTAAAGATTTATATATAGGAAGTCTTATTTTGGTCGCCGGAAAAGTTTCGCGCATTATCGGTATTGTACCGGGAGTGCCGAAAGGGGTCCGGGGGTCCACCTGCCCCGGGGGGGCACATGGGCTGTAGGGGGTGCGCCTTGGCCCATATGGGCCAAGGGCACCAGCCCCAAGAGGCCCATGCGCCAAGGAAACTTGGGGAGGGAAGAGTCCAAAGGGGGGAAGGCACCTCCGAGGTGCCTTGGGGAGGATGGACTCCTCCCCCCCTCTTGGCCGCACCCCTTCCTTGGAGGAAGGGGCAAGGCTGCCCCCCCCCTCTCTTGCACCTATATATAGTGGAGGGGAGGGAGGGGAAGCCACACCTGAGTCCCTGGCACCTCCCTCCCTCCCGTGACACCTCCTCCTCTCCCGCAGGTGCTTGGCGAAGCCCTGCAGGATTGCCACGCTCCTCCACCACCACCACGCCATTGTGCTGCTGCTGGATGGAGTCTTCCTCAACCTCTCCCACTCTCCTTGCTGGATCAAGGCATGGGAGACGTCACCGAGCTGTACGTGTGTTGAACGCGGAGGTGCCGTCCGTTCGGCACTAGGATCATCGGTGATTTGAATCACGACGAGTACGACTCCATCAACCCCGTTCACTTGAACGCTTCCGCTTAGCGATCTACAAGGGTATGTAGATGCACTCTCCTTCCCCTCGTTGCTGGTTTCTCCATAGATAGATCTTGGTGACACGTGGAAAATTTTGAATTTCTGCTCGTTCCCCAACAAAGGCATCATGAGCTAGGTCTATTATGTAGATTCTTTGCACGAGTAGAACACAAAGTAGTTGTGGGCGTTGATTTTGTTCAATATGCTTGCCGTTACTAGTCCAATCTTGTTTCGACGGTATTGTGGGATGAAGCGGCCCGGACCGACCTTACACGCATTTCCACGTGAGACAGGTTCCACCGAACGACATGCACTTGGTGCATAAGGTGGCTAGCGGTGCCGCCTCTCCACTTTAGTCGGATCGGATGCGATGAAAAGGGTCCTTATGAAGGGTAAATAGCAATTGACATATCACGTTGTGGTTTTGCGTAGGTAAGAAACGTTCTTGCAAGAAACCCATAGCAGCCATCGTAAAACATGCAAACAACAATTAGAGGACGCCTAACTTGTTTTTGCAGGGTATGCTATGTGATGTGATATGGCCAAGAAGAATGTGATGAATGATATGTGATGTATGAGATTGATCATGTTCTTGTAATAGGAATCACGACTTGCATGTCGATGAGTATGACAACCGGCAGGAGCCATAGGAGTTGTCTTTATTTATTGTATGACCTGCGTGTCATTAAACAACGCCATGTAATTACTTTACTTTATTGCTAACCGTAGCCATAGTAGTAGAAGTAATAGTTGGCGAGACAACTTCATGGAGACACGATGATGGAGATCATGGTGTCATGCGGTGACGATGATGATCATGGAGCCCGAAGATGGAGATCAAAAGGAGCAAAATGATATTGGCCATATCATGTCACTGTTTGATTGCATGTGATGTTTATCATGTTTATGCATCTTATTTGCTTAGAACAACGGTAGTAAATAAGATGATCCCTCATTAAAATTTCAAGAAAAGTGTTCCCCCTAACTGTGCACCGTTGCGAAAGTTCGTCGTTTCGAAGCACCACGTGATGATCGGGTGTGATAGATTCTTACGTTCACATACAACGGGTGTAAGCCAGATTTACACACGCAGAACACTTAGGTTAACTTGACGAGCCTAGCATGTACAGACATGGCCTCGGAACACAAGAGACCGAAAGGTCGAGCATGAGTCGTATGGTGGATACGATCAACATGAAGATGTTCACCGATGATGACTAGTCCGTCTCACGTGATGATCGGACACGGCCTAGTTGACTCGGATCATGTAATCACTTAGATGACTAGAGGGATGTCTATCTGAGTGGGAGTTCATTAGATGAACTTAATTATCCTGAACATAGTCAAAAGCCCTTTGCAAATTATGTCATAGCTCGCGCTTTAGTTCTACTGTTTAGATATGTTCCTAGAGAAAATATAGTTGAAAGTTGACAAGAGCAATTATGCGGACAGAGAAGGCTTATGTCCTTAATGCACCGCTTCGGTGTGCTGAACCTCGAATGTCGCTCGTGGATGTTGCGAACATCCGACATACACGCCTTGATAACTACGTGATAGTTCAGTTAAACGGTTTAGAGTTGAGGCACCAAAGACGATTTCGAAACGTCGCGGAACATATGAGATGTTCTGAGGGCTGAAATTGGGATTTCAGGCTCGTGCCCACGCCAAGAGGTATAAGACCTCCGACGATTTTCTTAGCCTGCAAACTAAGGGAGAAAAGCTCAATCGTTGAGCTTGTGCTCGATTGTCCGAGTGCAACAATCACTTGAATCGAGGGGAGTTGATCTTCCGGATGAGATAGTGATGTTTCTCCAAAGTCATTGCCACCAAGCTGCTAGAGCTTCGTGATGAACTATAACATGTCAGGGATAGATATGATGATCCTTGAGGTATTCACAATGTTTGACACCGCGAAAGTAGAAATCAAGAAGGAGCATCAATTGTTGATGGTTGGTGATGTTGGGGAACGTAGCAGAAATTCAAAATTTTCCTACGTGTCACCAAGATCTATCTATGGAGAAACTAGCAACGAGGGAAGGAGAGTGCATCTACATACCCTTGTAGATCGCTAAGCGGAAGCGTTCAAGTGAACGGGGTTGATGGAGTCGTACTCGTCGTGATTCAGATCACCGATGATCAAGTGCGAGCAACGGACGGCACCTCCGCGTTCAACACACGTACAGCCCGGTGACGTCTCCCACGCCTTGATCCAGCAAGGAGAGAGGGAGAGGTTGAGGAAGACTCCATCCAGCAGCAGCACAACGGCATGGTGGTGATGGAGGAGCGTGGCAATCCCGCAGGGCTTCGCCAAGCACCAGGGGAGAGGAGGAGGAAGAGAGGCAGGGCTGCGCCTGGAGAGGGAGGCTCTCGTGTGTTATGGGCAGCCCCCAGGGCCTCATATATATAGGGGAAGGGGAGGGCTGCGCCCCCTCTAGGGTTTCCACCCCCTAGGGGTGGCGGCCAGCCTTAGATGGGATCAAGGGAGGCGGCCAAGAGGGGAGGGAGAGGGAGGCGCCCACTAGATGGGCCTTAGGGCCCATCTGCCCTAGGGTTTGCCCCCTCCCACTCCCCCTTGCGCCTTGGGCCCCTTGTGGGCGCACCAGCCCCTTGGGGCTGGTTCCCCCACACTTGGCCCACGCAACCTCCTGGGGCAGGTGGCCCCACTTGGTGGACCCAGGACCCTCCCGTGGTCCCAGACATTACCGATATCGCCTCAAACTTTTCCGTGACCAAAACAGGACTTCCCATATATAAATCTTTACCTCCGGACCATTCCGAACTCCTCGTGACGCCCGGATCTCATCCGGACTCAACAACATTCGGTAACCACATACAAACTTCCTTTATAACCCTAGCGCCATCGAACCTTAAGTGTAGACCCTACGGGTTCGGGAATCATGCGATATGACCGAGACGTTCTCCGGTCAATAACCAACAGCGGATCTGGATACCCATGTTGGCTCCTACATGTTCCACGATGATCTCATCGGATGAACCACGATGTCAAGGACTCAATCGATCCCGTATACAATTCCCTTTGTCTAGCGGTATTGTACTTGCCCGAGATTCGATCGTCGGTATACCGATACCTTGTTCAATCTCGTTACCGGCAAGTCTCTTTACTCGTTCCGTAACACATCATCCCGTGATCAACCCCTTGGTCACATTGTGCACATTATGATGATGTCCTACCGAGTGGGCCCAGAGATACCTCTCCGTTTACACGGAGTGACAAATCCCGCCTTGATCCGTGTCAACCCAATGGTCACTTTCGGAGATACCGTAGTGCACCTTTATAGTCACCCGCCACGTTGTGACGCTTGATACACCCAAAGCACTCCTACGGTATCCGGGAATTGCACGATCTCATGGTCTAAGGAAGAGATACTTGACATTGGAAAAGCTCTAGCAAAACGAACTACACGATCTTGTGCTATGCTTAGGATTGGGTCTTGTCCATCACATCATTCTCCTAATGATGTGATCCCGTTATCAATGACATCCAATGTCCATGGTCAGGAAACCGTAACCATCTATTGATCAACGAGCTAGTCAACTAGAGGCTTACTAGGGACATGGTGTTGTCTATGTATCCACACATGTATTGCTGTTTCCGGTCAATACAATTATAGCATGAATAATAAACGATTATCATGAACAAGGAAATATAATAATAACTAATTTATTATTGCCTCTAGGGCATATTTCCAACAGTCTCCCACTTGCACTAGAGTCAATAATCTAGTTCACATCGCCATGTGATTAACACTGATAGGTCACATCGCCATGTGACCAACATCCAAAGAGTTTACTAGTGTCTTAAACTAGTTCACATCACCATGTGATTAAGTCTCAATGAGTTCTGGGGTTTGATCATGTTTTGCTTGTGAGAGAGGTTTTAGTCAACGGGTCTGAACCTTTCAGATCCGTGTGTACTTCGCAATTCTCTATGTCATATTGTAAATGTTGCTTTCACGCTCCACTTGGAGCTATTCCAAATGGTTGCTCCACTATACGTATCCGGTTTGCTTCTCAGAGTCACTCGGATAGGTGTTAAAGCTTGCATCGACGTAACCCTTTACGCCAACTCATTATCACCTCCATAATCGAGAAACATGTCCTTATTTACTCCAAGGACAATTTTGACCGCTGTCCAATGATCCCAATTCTGGATCATTCTTGTATCCCTTGACCGACTCATGGCATGGCACACTTCCGGTGCGGTACACAAGATAGCATACTATAGAGCCTACGTCTAAAGCATAGGGGCGACCTTCGTCCTTTCTCTCTTTTCTGCCGTGGTCGAGCTTTAACTCTTAACCTCATACCTTACATCTTAGGCAAGAACTCCTTCTTTGATCGATCCATCTTGAACACCTTCAAGATCATGTCAAGGTATGTGCTCATTTGAAAGTATTATTAAGCATTTTGATCTATCCTTATAGATCTCGATGCTCAATGTTCAAATAGCTTAATCCAGGTTTTCTATTGAAAACATCTTTCAAATAACCCTATATGCTTTCCAGAAATTCTACATCATTTCGATCATCCATATGTCAACAACATATACTCATCGAAAATTCTATAGTGCTCCCACTCACTTCTTTGGAAATACAAGTTTCTCATAAACTTTGTATAAACCCAAAATCTTTGATCATCTCATCAAAGTGCACATTCCAACTCCGAGATGCTTACTCCAGTCCTTAGAAGGATCATTGGAGCTAGCATACCTTTTAGCATCCTTAGGATCGACAAAACTTTTCTCGATTGTATCACATACAACCTTTCCTTACGTAAAGGTAAGGAAACTCGTCTTGACATCCATCTGCCAGATTTCATAAATGCAGCTTGTGCTAACATGATTCCGACGGACTTAAGCATCGCTACGGATGAGAAAATCTCATCGTAGTCAACTCCTTGAACTTGTGAAAACTCTTTGCCACAAGTCGAGCTTCATAGAAGGTGACATTACCGTCCATGTCCGTCTTCTTCTTAAAGACCCATTTATTTCAATGGCTTGCCGATCATCGGGCAAGTCCACCAAAGTCCATGCTTTGTTATGATACATGGATCCTACCTCGGATTTCATGGTTTCTAACCATTTGTCGGAATTTGGGCCCACCATCGCTTCTCCATAGCTCGTAGGTTCATTGTTGTCTAGCAACATGACCTTCAAGACAGGATTGCTGTACCACTCAGAAGTAGTACGCATCCTTGTCACCCTACGAGGTACGGTAGTGACTTGATCCGAAACTTCATGATCACTATCATAAGCTTCTACTTCAATTGGTGTAGGTGCCACGGGAACAACTTCCTGTGCCCTGCTACACACTAGTTGAAGTGACGGTTCAATAACCTTATCAAGTCTCCACCATCCTCCCACTCAACTTTTCGAGACGAACTTTTCCTCGAGAAAGGACCCGATTCAAGAAACAATCCCTATTGCTTTCGGATCTGAATTAGGAGGTATACCCAACTGTTTTGGGTGTCCTATGAAGATGCATTTGATCCGCTTTGGGTTCGAGCTTATCAACCTGAAACTTTTCACATAAGCGTCGCAGCCCCAAACTTTTAAGAAATGACAGCTTAGGTTTCTCTAAACCATAGTTCATACGGTGTCATCTCAACGGAATTACGTGGTGCCCTATTAAAGTGAGTGCGGTTGTCTCTAATGCCTAACCCATGAATGATAGTGGTAATTCGATAAGAGACATCATGGTACGCACCATATCCAATAGGGTGCAACTATGATGTTCGGACACACCATCACACTATGGTGTTCCAGGCGGTATTAATTGTGAAACGATTTACACAATGTCTTAATTGTGTGCCAAAACTCATAACTCAGATATTCATCTCTATGATCATATCATAGACATTCTATCCTCTTGTCACGAAGATCTTAAACTTCACTCTGAAATTACTTGAACCATTCAATAATTCAGACTTGTGTTTTATCAAGTAAATATACTCAACATCTACTCGAATCATCTGTGAAGTAAGAACACAACGATATTCACTGCATGCCTCAGCACTCATTGGACTGCACACATCAAAATGTGTTACTTCCAACAGGTTGCTACCTTGTTCCATCTTACTGAAACCGAGGCTTTTCAGTCATCTTGCCCATCTGGTATGATTTGCATATCTCAAGTGATTCAAAATCAAGTGAGTCCAAACGATCCATCTGCATGGAGTTTCTTCATGCGTATGTACCAATGGACATGGTTTACATGTCTCAAACTTTTCAAAAACGAGTGAGTCCAAAGATCCATCAGCATGGAGCTTCTTTATGCGTCTTATACCAATATGACTTACATGGCAGTGCCACAAGTAAGTGGTACTATCATTACTATCTTATACTTTTGGCATGAAAATGTGTATCACTACGATCGAGATTCAATAAACCATTCCTTTAGGTGCAAGACCATTGAAGGTATTATTCAAATAAACAGAGTAACCATTATTCTCCTTAAATGAATAACCGTAATGCAATAGACATAATCCAATCATGTCTATGCTCAACGCAAACACCAAATGACAATTATTCAGGTTTAATACTAATCTTGATGGTAGAGGGAGCGTGCGATGTTTGATCACATCAAACTTGGAAACACTTCCAACACATATCGTCAGCTCACCTTCAGCTAGTCTCCGTTTATTCCGTAGCCTTTTATTTCGAGTTACTAACACTTAGCAACCGAACCGGTATCTTAATACCCTGGTGCTACTAGGAGTACTAGTAAAGTACACATTAACATAATGTATATCCAATATACTTCTATTGACCTTGCCAGCCTTCTTATCTACCAAGCATCTAGGGTAATTCCGCTCTAGTGACTATTCCCCTTATTACAGAAGCACTTAGTCTCGGGTTTGGGTTTAACCTTGGGTTTCTTCACTGGAGCGGCAGCTGATTTGCCGTTTCATGAAGTATCCCTTCTTGCCCTTGCCCTTCTTGAAACTAGTGGTTTCACTAACCATCAACAATTGATGCTCCTACTTGATTTCTACTTTCGCGGTGTCAAACATCGTGAATACCTCAAGGATCATCATATCTATCCCTGATATGTTATAGTTCATCACGAAGCTCTAGCAGCTTGGTGGCAATGACTATGGAGAAACATCACTATCTCATCTGGAAGATTAACTCCCACTTGATTCAAGTGATTGTTGTACCCAGACAATCTGAGTACAAGCTCAACGATTGAGCTTTTCTCCTTTAGTTTGTAGGCTAAGAAAATCGTCGGAGGTATCATACCTCTTGACGTGGGCACGAGCCTGAAATCCTAATTCCAGCCCTCGAAACATCTTATATGTTCCGCGATGTTTCGAAAACGTCTTTGGTGCCTCAACTCTAAACCGTTTAACTGAACTATCACGTAGTTATCAAAACGTGTATGTCCGATGTTCGCAACATCCACAGACGACGTTTGGGGTTTAGCACATGGAGCGGTGCATTAAGGACATAAGCTTTCTACTGTCCGCATAATCGCTACTTTCAACTTTCAACTATATTTTCTCTAGGAACATATCTAAACAGTGGAACTAAAGCGCGAGCTTTCGACATAATTTGCAAAAGGTCTTTTGACTATGTTCAGGATAATTAAGTTCATCTTATGAACTCCCACTCAGATAGACATCCCTCTGGTTATCTAAGTGATTACATGATCCGAATCAACTAGGCCGTGTCCGATCAACACGTGAGACGGACTAGTCATCATCGGTGAACATCTTCATGTTGATCGTATCTACTATACGACTCATGCTCGACCTTTCGGTCTCCGTGTTCCGAGGCCATGTCTTCACATGCTAGGCTCGTCAAGTTAACCCTAAGTGTATTGCGTGTGTAAATCTTGCTTACACCCGTTGTATGTGAACGTAAGAATCCATCGCACCCGATTAACACGTGGTGCTTAGAAGCGACGAACTGTAGCAACGGTGCACAGTTAGGGGAGAACACTTCTTGAAATTGTGTAAGGGATCATCTTATTTACTACCGTCGTTCTAAGTAAACAAGATGCATAAACATAATAAACATCACATGCAATTATATAGTAGTGACATGATATGGCCAATATCATATTGCTCCTTTTGATCTCCATCTTCGGGGCTCCATGATCATCATTGTCACCGGCATGACACCATGATCTCCATCATCATGATCTCCATCATCGTGTCTTCATGAAGTTGTCTCGCCAACTATTACTTCTACTACTATGGCTACGGTTAGCAATAAAGTAAAGTAATTACATGGCGTTGTTTAATGACACGCAGGTCATACAATAAATAAAGACAACTCCTATGGCTCCTGCCGGTTGTCATACTCATCGACATGCAAGTCGTGAATCCTATTACAAGAACATGATCAATCTCATACATCACATATCATTCATCACATTCTTCTTGGCCATATCACATCACATAGCATACCCTGCAAAAACAAGTTAGGCGTCCTCTAATTGTTGTTTGCATGTTTTACGTGGCTGCTATGGGTTCTAGCAAGAACGTTTCTTACCTCGCAAAACCACAACGTGATATGCCAATTGCTATTTACCCTTCATAAGGACCCTTTTCATCGAATCCGTTCCGACTAAAGTGGGAGAGACGGCACCGCTAGCCACCTTATGCACCAAGTGCATGTCGGTTAGTGGAACTCATCTCACGTGAAATGCGTGTAAGGTCGGTCCGGCCGCTTCATCCCACAATACCGTCGAAACAAGATTGGACTAGTAACGGTAAGCATATTGAACATCATCAACGCCCACAACTACTTTGTGTTCTACTCGTGCAAAGAATCTACGCAATAGACCTAGCTCATGATGCCCTTTGTTGGGGAACGTGGCAGAAATTCAAAATTTTCCTCGTGTCACCAAGATCTATCTATGGAGAAACTAGCAACGAGGGAAGGAGAGTGCATCTACATACCCTTGTAGATCGCTAAGCGGAAGCGTTCAAGTGAACGGGTTGATGGAGTCGTGCTCGTCGTGATTCAGATCACCGATGATCAAGTGCGAGCAGACGGCACCTCCGCGTTCAACACACGTACAGCCGGTGGCGTCTCCCACGCCTTGATCCAGCAAGGAGAGAGGAGAGGTTGAGGAAGACTCCATCCAGCAGCAGCACAACGGCATGGTGGTGATGGAGGAGCGTGGCAATCCCGAGGCCGCCAAGCACCGGGGAGAGGAGGAGGAAGAGAGGCGGGGCTGCGCCTGGAGAGGGAGGCTCTCGTGTGTTATGGGCAGCCCCCAGGGCCTCATATATATAGGGGAAGGGGAGGGCTGCGCCCCCTCTAGGGTTTCCACCCCCTAGGGGTGGCGGCCAGCCCTAGATGGGATCAAGGGAGGCGGCCAAGAGGGGAGGGAGAGGGAGGCGCCCACTAGATGGGCCTTAGGGCCCATCTGCCCTAGGGTTTGCCCCCTCCCACTCCCCCTTGCGCCTTGGGCCCCTTGTGGGGGGCGCACCAGCCCCCTTGGGGCTGGTTCCCTCCCACACTTGGCCCATGCAACCTCCTGGGGCAGGTGGCCCCACTTGGTGGACCCCCGGGACCCTCCCGGTGGTCCCGGTACATTACCGATATCGCCCGAAACTTTTCCGGTGACCAAAACAGGACTTCCCATATATAAATCTTTACCTCCGGACCATTCCGGAACTCCTCGTGACGTCCGGGATCTCATCCGGGACTCCGAACAACATTCGGTAACCACATACAAACTTCCTTTATAACCCTAGCGTCATCGAACCTTAAGTGTGTAGACCCTACGGGTTCGGGAATCATGCAGACATGACCGAGACGTTCTCCGGTCAATAACCAACAGCGGGATCTGGATACCCATGTTGGCTCCCACATGTTCCACGATGATCTCATCGGATGAACCACGATGTCAAGGACTCAATCGATCCCGTATACAATTCCCTTTGTCTAGCGGTATTGTACTTGCCCGAGATTCGATCGTCGGTATACCGATACCTTGTTCAATCTCGTTACGGCAAGTCTCTTTACTCGTTCCGTAACACATCATCCGTGATCAACCCCTTGGTCACATTGTGCACATTATGATGATGTCCTACCGAGTGGGCCCAGAGATACCTCTCCGTTTACGGAGTGACAAATCCGATCTTGATCCGTGTCAACCCAATGGTCACTTTCGGAGATACCTGTAGTGCACCTTTATAGTCACCCGATTCGTTGTGACGTTTGATACACCCAAAGCACTCCTACGGTATCCGGAATTGCACGATCTCATGGTCTAAGGAAGAGATACTTGACATTGGAAAAGCTCTAGTAAAACGAACTACGATCTTGTGCTATGCTTAGGATTGGGTCTTGTCCATCACATCATTCTCCTAATGATGTGATCCGTTATCAATGACATCCAATGTCCATGGTCGGAAACCGTAACCATCTATCGATCAACGAGCTAGTCAACTAGAGGCTTACTAGGGACATGGTGTTGTCTATGTATCCACACATGTATTGCTGTTTCCGGTCAATACAATTATAGCATGAATAATAAACGATTATCATGAACAAGGAAATATAATAATAACTAATTTATTATTGCCTCTAGGGCATATTTCCAACAGGTGAAACCACTAGTTTCAAGAAGGGCAAGGGCAACAAGGGATACTTCATGAAACGGCAAAACAGTTGCTGCTCTAGTGAAGAAACCCAAGGTTGAACCCAAACCCGAGACTAAGTGCTTCACATAATGAGAGGAACGGACATCGAGGCGGAACCACCCTAGATACTTGGTAGATGAGAAGGCTGGCAAGGTCGATAGAAGTATATTGGATATACATTATGTTAATGTGTACTTTACTAGTACTCCTAGTAGCACCAGGGTATTAGATACCGGTTCGGTTGCTAAGTGTTAGTAACTCGAAATAAAAGCTACGGAATAAATGGAGACTAGCTAAAGGTGAGCCGACGATATGTGTTGGAAGTGTTTCCAAGGTTGATGTGATCAAGCATCGCACGCTCCCTCTACCATCGAGATTGGAGTTAAACCTAAAATTGTTATTTGGTGTTTGCGTTGAGCATAGACATGATTGGATTATGTCTATCGCAATATGGTTATTCATTTAAGGAGAATAATGGTTACTCTATTTATTTGAATAAATACCTTCAATGGTCTTGCACCTAAAAAGAATGGTTTATTGAATCTCGATTGTAGTGATACACATTTTCATGCCAAAAGATATAAGATAGTAATGATAGTACCACGTACTTGTGGCACTGCCATGTAAGTCATATTGGTATAAAACGCATGAAGAAGCTCCATGTTGATGGATCTTTGGACTCACTCGTTTTTGAAAAGTTTGAGACATGCAAACCATGTCTATTGGTGTATACGCATGAAGAAACTCCATGCAGATGGATCGTTTGGACTCACTTGATTTTGAATCACTTGAGATATGCAAATCATACCACATGGGCAAGATGACCTAAAAGCCTCGGTTTCATAAGATGGAACAAGCTAGCAACCTATTGGAAGTAACACATTTTGATGTGTGCAGTCCAATGAGTCTTTGAGCATGCAGATGAATATCGTTATGTTCGACTTCACGATGATTCGAGTAGATGTTGAGTATATTTACTTGATGAAACACAAAGTCTGAATTATTGAATGGTTCAAGTAATTTCAGAGTGAAGTTAAAGATCATTGTGACAAGAGGATAAAATGTCTATGATATGATCATAGAGATGAGTATCTGAGTTCTGAGCTTTGTACGCAATTAAGACACCGTGGAAATTGTTTCACAATTAATACCGCCTGGAACACCATAGTGTGATGGTGTGTCCGAACATCATAGTTGCACCCTATTGGATATGGTGCGTACCATGATGTCTCTTATCGAATTACCACTATCGTTCATGGGTTAGGCATTAGAGACAACCGCACTCACTATAATAGAGCACCACGTAATTCCGTTGAGACGACACCGTTTGAACTATGGTTTGGAGAAACCTAAGTTGCCGTTTCTTAAAAGTTTGGGCCTGCGACGCTTATGTGAAAAGTTTCAGGATGATAAGCTCGAACCCAAAGCGGACAAAATGCATCTTCATAGGACACCCAAAAAACCAGTTGGGTATACCTCCTATCTCAGATCCGGAAGCAAAAGTAATTGTTTCTAGAAACGGGTCCTTTCTCGAGGAAAAGTTTCTCTCGAAAGAATTGAGTGGGAGGATGGTGGAGACTTGATGAGGTTATTGAACAATCACTTCAACCATTGTGTAGCGAGGCACAGGAAGTTCTGTGGCACCTACATCAATTGAGTAGAAGCTTATGATAGTGATCATGAAGCTTGGATCAAGTCACTACCGAACCTCGTGGGGCGACAAGGGCGCCAGCGTCTTGCTTGGAGTGGTACGGTGATCCTGTCTTGAATGTCATGTTGCTAGACATAAATGAACCTGCGAGCTATGGAGAAGCAATGGTGGGCCCATATTCCAACAAATGGTTAGAAGCCATGAAATCCGAGATAGGATCCATGTATCGTAACAAAGCATGGACTTTGGTGGACTTGCCGTTGATCGGCAAGCCATTGAGATAAATGGATCTTTAAGAAGAAGACGGACGTGGACGGTAATGTCACCGTCAATGAAGCTCGACTTGTGGCAAAGAGTTTTTCACAAGTTCAAGGAGTTGACTACGATGAGATTTTCTCATCCGTAGCGATGCTTAAGTCCGTCGGAATCATGTTAGCATTTAGCTGCATTTATGAAATCTGGCAGATAGATGTCAAAACGAGTTTCCTTACCAGTTTTGTAAGGAAAGGTTGTATCTGATACAATCAGAAAGTTTTTGTCGATCCTAAGGATGCTAAAAGGTATGCTGGCTCCGGCGATCCTTCTAAGGACTGGAGTAAGCATCTCGGAGTTGGAATATACGCTTTGATGAAATGATCAAAGATTTTGGGTTTATACAAAGTTTGTGAGAAACTTGTATTTCCAAAGAAGTGAGTGGGAGCACTATAGAATTTCTCATCCCTTCCTTGGACTCCTCCCCCCCTCTTGGCCGCACCCCTTCCTTGGAGGAAGGGGCAAGGCTGCGCCCTCCCCCCCTCTCTTGCACCTATATATAGTGGAGGGGAGGGAGGGCAGCCACACCTGAGTCCCTGGCACCTCCCTCCCTCCCGTGACACCTCCTCCTCTCCCGCAGTGCTTGGCGAAGCCTGCAGATTGCCACGCTCCTCCACCACCACCACGTCGTTGTCTTTGCTGCTGGATGGAGTCTTCCTCAACCTCTCCCTCTCTCCTTGCTGGATCAAGGCATGGGAGACGTCCACCGGGCTGTACGTGTGTTGAACGCGGAGGTGCCGTCCGTTCGGCACTAGGATCATCGGTGATTTGAATCACGACAAGCACGACTCCATCAACCCCGTTCACTTGAACGCTTCCGCTTAGCGATCTACAAGGGTATGTAGATGCACTCTCCTTCCCTCGTTGCTGGTTTCTCCATAGATAGATCTTGGTGACACGTAGGAAAATTTTGAATTTCTGCTACGTTCCCCAACATGTGCGTCCCCTCAGCCGCACACGGCTCGCCGGAGACGCAGCTGTGGCCGGGCGGAGTCTTGGTGGTTGCATTCTCGGCGAGGTCGCGGTGATCGTCGGGGTGAGTGAAAGGCGATTGGTTGCCACCGAGTGGTGAGGAGAGGGCTGATCGGCGGTCGCCGGCGAACCTGCTGGGACGCCACCGTGGACGCGCTTGCGCTGCGCGGAGGGGAAACTGGGGCGACGGGGAGTGAGTGGAGGAGAGGAGCGAGTGGAGGGAGTGGGCGGAGGATTGGATAAGGTGGGCGGGTAGGTGGAACGCCAAGCCCTTGGCCATGGGGAGGGAGGAGGCCACGCCGGCAGTGGGGGCTAAACACGCAAAGGCTTCGTCCGATCGGCCGGCCCAAAATATTTTTTTTTTTTATTTATTTTCTTTCTTTTCTGCTTCATCACCTTATTTCTCTTTTGAAAACATGAATGTTTTTAAAATAGATAGCAAAATGAAAAATCGAACAAATTTTCCAAACATATTTTTTTATGAATTTTGAGAAGAAACTTTTAAACAAATACAAAATTTGATAAATTTGTACAGTTTTTGACCACAAACAGTTTTAAATATTTAAAAAAATTCGAAAATGACATCCATTTTTAAAAATGAACAATTTTGGAAGTGTGAACAGTTCTTTACAAGCACAAACATTTTTGAATATTAAGAACAAACTTTGAAAATCGTAACCTTTTAAAAATCCATAATATTTTCATAAACTTGAACAAGTTTTAAGATATTAACATTGTATTGAATTTGATAACTAATTTCAATAAACAATAACTATTTTTAAAATCCAGGTCAATTTTTAAAAGTCAGAACCTTTATTGGTAAATCCATAAAAATTTCTAAAAAGCAAATACATTTTTCGAATTTGAGGAACAATTTTGAAAATACCTAACATTTTTGATAATATATATCATTTTTCTTTAAAAACAATAACACCTGCATAATTTGAAAAAACATTATGAAATATCAAATTATCAAGAACATTTATGTAAATAGCAGAAATATTTTCAAATATCATGAACATTTTTGAAAGCTATGTAAAAAAATTAGGAACATGGCGTATGACATTTATTTAAACAACATATATTTCTAATAATATGAAATTGGTTTTCTTTTTTCATACCAATAAGTTGTGTTACAAATATTTTTATTAGGAAATATAATATAAAATAAATTTAGTTTCTCATAATATTTATTTAAACAACATTTTTGCATACTGAATAAGTTGTGTTACATATAATTATAATAATATCAAATTGGTTTATTATATACTACATATAATAATATGATGCAGTAGGAAATATCATTTATATTTCATCATATATAATTCATCATGGTATACTTTTTATTAATGCTGGGATGATTTTGTTTGTAATTTTTTGTACCTCACAAAATGATATTAAACAAAAAATTGTAATTATTGATTTGTAAATAACAAAATTCTATATATATAAACCTGGTTCATGAAAATAAATATTTTTATGCTTGTTACATATATCAAGGGTATCACAAAAAAATATAGATGAAACAAATAAACATTGTTAATGTTGGGTTGTTTGTTTTAATTTCTGTTTGTCAATTTTCCATAGCCTATCATTTAATTTAAAATAGTTTAAGCAATTTTAAACGCCTACTAACTTATGTGAACATTATAGATAACCAAATGCTTTTCTTATTATCAGATAAACAGTTGTTTTGTATTATATATTATTAATAGTTTTATGATGTAGTAAAAAATATTAAATATATTTTAGCATAGATATAAATTGATGGGTTCCGACATACGCACGGATGCAACGATGACAGACCGCACTGAAACACCGCGAGAAGAGTTGCATATAGCTAACCTTACTCTGTATCTATGTTATATACGATAAAATGAATGGTTTATTTATATTTTTGTTTTTTCAGGATATAGTATACATGGATATGGACTCTGGAGATGCACGGAAAGAATCCATTGAGGGTTCAGATGCAATGTCACTGCAAGGGGCCGGAAATTCACAACATAATCACGTCAAAAAGGTTATATCTCATAATAAACCAAAAAAGGATGCTAATTTACATGTTATCCCACAAGGTATTTTTTATATTATTATCAACATTTTTGTGATATTGTCTTTTGTATTCAACTAATTTGGCTTTTATTGTTTACTAAGCTGGCTCACTTTTTTATGAATTTCATAGACTATGTTTGTACCCCTAGAGATATTACAGTCATCGAATCAATCAAGTCTGCCCCTAAGAATACCCAGTTTGTGGACATTGGAGATGCCTTGTTAGCAACTGACATTGGAGATGCCTTGTTAGCAACTGACGATTTGGAATGCCTTATTGAAAATGACATGTTCTTACATGACGGTGTAAGACCAATTGCATAATCTTTGTAATTAATTGATTATATATAATATCATAATGTATAAATATAATTTAAATATTGTTTACAGGTGATAAATGTTTACATATATTGCATGCTTGCTCACGAGCATTTACAAGACAGGGCGGGTGAAAAGGTACACATTATTAGCACGTTTGTATCGGGTCAAATAAAAGAAGACGGGGAAAGAGACATAGACCCATCAAAATATCGTCGTATCGTGCGTCATGTTAATAGTTATCTACAACAAGATATGGATAGTTTTTGTCTCGTAATCCATGCATATAATATATGGATTGTTTTTATTTAGTTCATATGTTTAATGATTTATTAATAACTATATCTAATTGTGACTGTGACTTGTATCTTATTTACACCAGTTGTTCATTCCGATTAACATGCCGGGCTACTTGGTATCTAGCAGTTGCCAACACCAAAAAACAAGAGATCCAAGTATTGGACTCACTTGGTGAGAATGTCAAACGCAATGACCTTGCTACTACGGTAACTATCTATTTCTTTTCTCATCTTAGCATTTATTTTGTTTGACTTCATCCTTAACATATCTCGTTTATATATAAAAGTTATTAGGGCTCGAGAATGGCTGAAACTTGCAGAGCATAGTCCAGAGTATATCAAAGGTCATAAATGGCCTGATCTAAATGTTACTAAATGGACGGTTGTAGAGCAAATTCAGGAGGCAATACAAACCGATGGGTAAGCACTTGTTTTAATAGTTTGTTTTTAGATTCATCTTTCTGATATTCTAAAGCATTATTTTATAATATTATAGTGTATCATGTGGATTGTTTATGCTAAATTATATGGAATACTGGACACCACATGGACTGTCAGACCAGTTTACGCAGGTATTTCAGTTTTATACATTATCTCATAATGTTTAATCAAAATATCTTATAAACTGTTTTCATATTTGTTTTGTAGGAGGATATGAAACATTTTCGACAAAAATTAGCAATTATTTTGCTCGATTCAGAGCTTAAGTTAAAAGGATGTCCCATGTACCATCAACCTCTCAACGAAGAAACTTTAGCTAATTCTGATCTTGAGATCCTGGATAATCCATCTGACGTAGTCCAAGAGAAACGTCCCGCCCCAATCACTATCATTCCCACGGACCAACGTGAAATACTTGCCGGCCTCTGCAACTACATCATGTCGAACAATGATGCTGGATGTTTGGAGTAAGTATCATGTATCAATATTTAATGTGCGGATGTATATTATTGTTCTTCTAACCATCCAAATTACAGGAAGGTATGGGTCCGGAGCTCCACACCCGATCCAATGACCTTAAATCTTAAGAAACTTCAGTGCATACTTAACATGGAGCAGCCCATGGACAATGATTGCTTCAACACCGCCGTGCTTATGCTGGCATGTGACGAGGGAGTATTGTTCACAAACCCTCCTATACACTACATGGATCTACGATTTTGTGTAAGTTACCGTAACTCTTCATTCTAGGTGCCATTAGTATCAACATGTTGAAACAATATTTTTTTTCTTCTACTTAGTCCATGCTGCTAGAGTCAACACGAGGTCAGAAGTTTTGTGAGAAGAAAACTATCCAGACGTTGGCAACATTATTTGATAGCTGGCCTGGGATGGAGACCGACATCTCATCTTGCAATAAGGTAAATAAAATATTTTGACCATTGTTATCATGGTTTCTTTTTGTTTCTAATAGCTCCACTTGTAGATTTATCTTCCCTATGCATCCATCGTCCGATACATCCTGTACATCATCGACAAAGAGGCACGTCGTCTACATATTATGGATCCTATTCAATCATCACAATTGTCAGAGGATAAAAACTTGAGGCATTCACTGAAATTAAAAAGTTTTTCAAGGGATTTCAAAGAAGCACTCGAAATAAAGCTGCCTGGGTGGAATTCTGATATATCTAAATGGTATCATTTATTTTCGGCCGGTGTTCCAACGAGTATAGACGGGTAATGAATTCATAATAAGAATATTTACTTTTGTTGTCATTACATTATTTATAATATTAATTCAAAGTTTTTCAGGAATGTGTCTGGCTATTTTGTTTTTCATTTTATGCTCTGGTGGAACGATAAAGAATTGGTCAAGCCGGTTTGCGCGGTGAGTATTGTGGGTTACATGTTTTAAGACCTTCTCCGTGAATTTTTCATACAAACTACATTTATTTTTCCTGCAGGATGGGTATGAATTGAGGAAGCATTTTTTATTATACTTGCTAAAACATCGCGGGAATGAAGCTAGAGTAGACTTTCCTGATATTGTCAAAGAATTTCTTAAACGCATCATATAGATATTAATATTTTTGTAATAGATGTTAAGTTGTAACATCACTCAGCTTGTGACATTGCAATAATGGACTTCAGTTTGTGTTATATTGTTTGTATGTGTGGATTTTAACATGTAACTCTGGTAAATATTTCAAGAGCCCGTGGCAACGCATGGGCACTCTACTAGTGTGGATTAAAAGCTGTCTCAATCCAGCAATTGCCCGGCGTGTCTATACCGTGCTCAACACGAGTTGGATGCCAGCCTCGCCCGAGGGGGCGCCTTACTGGCCGCGTCCAGCTAGGCTGACGCCACTACCTCATTTTTTCTGTTTTTTCTTTTTCTTTTTTACTTTTGTTTATACTTCGAACTATTCTAAATAAATATATTGCAAAAAATAATTTGTGTAAGCATTAGAAAAGAATATTTACCAACTATTTGAAAATTGTTAAATGTGTACAGAGAAAATGTTTCTCATGTATACAAAAAATACAATGCGTATGAAAAATTTTATCATGTATTTAAAAAATACACAAGCATTCATAAAAATGAAGAACACGTATTTGAGGGTAGTTAAGCATTTGAAAAATGTTTACCATGTATAATCAAGTATTTAAAATGTTTACCATGTATAATCAAGTATTTGAAAATGTTAATCAAGCTTTTCAAAAATGTTATTCTTGTATTTGAAATGTTACTCAAGTACTTGAAAAGGTTCAAATGTGTAGAAAAAATGTTGACCATCTATCCAAAAATAATCTTATAATTGAATTTCTTTAATCAAGAGTTTAACAAATCTTTAAAATGTATATTGAAAAATGATGACAATGTATTCCAGAAATGTTGAACTTGTATTTGAAAAATGTTAAACATATATTTAAAACAGTATTAGATATATACAAAAATGTAGATTATGAATTGAAAAATGTACATCAAGTTTTGAAAAATGTTAATCATGTATTTAGAAAATGTTAAACGTGTATATAAAAAATGTTTCTAATGTATACGAGAAATGTTGAATGTGTGCTGAAAAGAGGAACCGATGAAAAACGAGAAAGAAAGAAATAAAACCAAAGAAAAAATAAAGAGAAGGAAAAAAGGCGGTGAAACCAAGAAAGCAACAAAAAAACCAAAGAAAAATAATATCAAGAAAAAATATAAACTAGTGAAAACAGAGAAAACTATTGAAAAATCAAAGAAATTAGAAAATAAAAAGGGGGGAAACCTGTGGAAAATGGCTCTTTTCCCTTAACTAGGTCGCACCTTCTATTTTACGGTGAACCTGACAGGTGTGCAATGGCCACCCGCTGTACCCAGTAGCGATGAAAGTTCGGTTCAATCCCTAGCTACTCACGTTTTCCCTCTTTTTCTTGTTTTAAGGGTGCACTAATAGGCCGACCCATTACTGTGATCGCTTCAGGTGAGAGCTTCTTCTGCCTCGCTATAGGCGAGATATAGCTGTCGCACACAAAAGAAGCAAACAATTCTTTTTTTTAGAATAATAAAAGAACCAAACAAATGGACCTCAGTTTGGGTGCGCCTATATGGCTGGCCTGCTACAAGCGAGCACCGGACTGGGCTAGCCCGTCGCGCGGGAGGCCACAGGCCTCAAAAGCACTCTTCTTTTTCCAATTTTTTTACATTTATTTTTCGTTCTGACATTCTTCTTATTTTGTTCTTAAAACTTCTAGACATTCTGCATTATATAATTTTTCAAAAATGTTAGTCATGCATTTAAAAGATGTAAATTTGTATTAAAAAATCATTCCTGATGTATTCAAAAAATGTACAGTGCTTATGGACAAACATACACATCAAAAATTATAAGTTTTCCAAAGATATAATCATGTATTTATCAAATTTGAAAAATGAATATAAAATATTCCTGACATATACAAAAATGTATAATATTTACGGAAAAAGTAATCATAATAGAATATATGCAAAAACTGTTAATCATGTATTTGGAAAATGCTAAATGTGTGTACATATAAAATGTTCCCGTGTATACAAAAATGTACAATGTTTATGGAAAAAGTAGGCATAAATAAATAAATGTTTTGAAAAAACCTTATTATGTATTTGAAAAATCTTAAACATGTACTATATATTAAATGTTGATGTACACAAAAATATATAATAATTATGAATAAGAGAAATAAAAATCATATATTTCAATCATATATTTACAACATGTTAAACATGTACATAAAAATAACATATATAAAATATACAAAATGTGTACTGAAAAATAAACATCAAAATATATATGTTTTCAAATATTTTAATCTTGTATTTGGAAAATGTTAAATGTTTACACAGAAAATGTTCCTAATGCATAAAATGTACAATGTTTATGAAAAAGTAGGCATAAATATATATATATTTTTAAAAAATGTTAATCATGTATTTGGAAAATGTTAGAGATGTATATATAAAACCTTCCTTGTGTATAAAAAATTTCTAATGTTTATGAAAAATTAGATATCAAAAATATGTTTGAAAATGTTGATCATGTATTGGAAAAATATTAAACATGTACATAAAAATGTTCCTGGTGTACACAAAATATACAATGTGTATGGAAAAGGTAATATATGTTTTTTCAAAAGATGAATCATGTATTTGAAAATAATTATACATGTATGTAACAAATGTTCCTGGTGCATAAGGAAAATGTACAAAGAAAAACAAGGAAAACCAATAAAACCAAAAAAGGAATACAAAGAAGCAACAAAAATGAAGAGAAAAACGATGAACGAAAAGAGAAAAGAGCAAAAAACACCGATAGGAACAGAAAATTAAACAAAGAAAACAAAGGAAAAACGAAAGAAAAGGAAAACCAATAGAAACCCTAAATGAAACAAAGAAACTTGAAAAATAATAATTGAAAATCAAGATAGAAACGAGAAAACCAAAGAAATCATAGAAAAATAAAAAAACAGTAAAAACCGAGAAAGGAAACGAAAAAAGCTGATGAAAAAGTGAATAAAACAGAAAGAAAAAAGAAAACTGAATGAAAAAAGGGAAAGAAAATGGAAAAAAGGGAAGAAAAGAAGAAGAAAACCGGACCAAACTATAAATAACCAACCCTCCTGAACGAGCGGGCGAGCGAGGGAAGAGAAGAACTGGGTCGGCCCAGTTAAACACAATGTGAAAAATCCTTCGGACGAGAGTACAATAGAGCTCGCTATAAGTGAGACATAGCAGCCCAAATTAATCGAGTTGAGGCGTCCTTTCAGGAATTTTCTATTTGATGCATTCCGCATCAAGTAATCATTCTTTCTCACACAGATGATCAAGCTAGCGATCAAACAGGGACGGCCCATCTTAGAAAGCTATTAAGTACATTGCATCCAGTTTTTGGGAACCTTCTAAAGGTTCAAGCCCTTGTTCTACCGGCTTTGGGAACCTTTTAGAAGGTTCCTAATCATTTTTTTTTTGTTTTATTACTGGTTTTGGGTTTTTTTTTACCCTATAAAACTCCATACACTACTAGGGAAAACCCTAACAGTAGCGCTGGTTTTGTGCTCACTAGTAGCGCGGGTAGGCGCGCTACTAATAAGGCGCTACAGCTATCGCTAGCGATGAACGCTGCTTCCGCACGCTGCTTCGCTAGGACGAATAGCTGCAGCTTTTCTTCACTCCAGCGCTACTGCTAATGTAACTACTGGCAGCGTGTTTTCTCTCCATCGCTACTAGTATTTTTTTTATTTTTAGTTTATTTATTTGCCATCGTACAAATATTGATACAATACCAGTTATGAGGTTTACATCATTATGTCCATGACAGTGTCAAATAAAGGTGGATTAGGTTCAAATGGGGGCAATATGTGGTGCATGTCAAAAGTATACTACTAATCCAAACTTGATCTAGTTTGGACTAGTAGTACTTTCGATGTGCACCACATGTTGCCTCCACTTGAATCTAATCCGCCAGCACAAGATATTTAATCGTCATGGTCATTATCACCAACAGTATTTATTTAATCACCACTAACACTAGCTAATAATCATCATCATAGTCATTACCACCAACACTAGCTATTTTATCATCATAGTAATATTGTAGCACATCATCATCCTGAAACTCATTTCTAGCTAGTTAATCACTCCTGCTGATCTCTCTTAGGTAAAACAACATAAAACATGTGTAGCTCTCCTCCTTGATCAAGTTGGAGCATGCAGATGAACCTGTCTCCTAATCGTGGGTAGCGCCTCTGTTTGCTCCCTAGTACTTCTCTGCACTCCCCCATCACATATTTGGTCCAGTCTTGCACTATTAAGCATCCGTCGCTAATCTTGAATGCACTAAAGTAATCTGTAGGATATCTTGGCCGTAAGCTGAGAATACTCATGGTACCTTTAGTCTCGATCCCATAAGGCACAACATTCATCGGGAGTCCCTGTTGAAGAACATCGTATGATAACATACTTAGCAATGAAGTTTAGCTTCAAAAATAATGTATGGAAAAGATGCACTGAGGACAAATAGTAAAAATCTTACCATACTTCCTAAATAGATGTGACCGAAGTTCATTACGAACACTATTGGTCGCACGTTTTAAGTACTAACATTTCTAAATCTAGGAAGAAAATTTGTCTTGACAGTATCAAGATCATCAAGCCATGAAACATAATGACTTAGCTCCTTGCAGTTTAGTTCAGCCTCGGGACAGTAGTAGGTTCTGTCTACCAAGCGCTGGACATGTTTTCTTGCACCGAAATAAGCTGATAATACAAATTAGTTGTCAACTATTTTTGAATAAACAATATCAAAGACATAAATATGGTTGAGGAACTTACATAATGGTATAACTGGAGGCGTCTGCACATCGACCCAGATGTCGGTATTACCTTCAATATCATCTTCCGGACGAATATCAAAGGTTATAACCATATCAGGCTCAAATGCATAAGTCTTGCATAGTGCTTGCCATGTTTTGCATCCAAAATAGGTGTAGTCGTCTGAATTGTATAATTTTGCATGGAAAATATAACCATGCTCGATCTTCAAATAAACTTTCTTTACCTCCATAGTATGACTGAAACCTATCTTATCCAATACAAAAACTCTTGCATAGCAGGGGATACGCTAGTAGAATAGTAAAAAAAATATAAGTTGAAGCAGATGTCATGCTTAATTACGAAAAAAGACTTGTCGCTATGACTTACTGTATCCACTTCGAAGTTCTCGTCCAGCTTGATCCTGAAGCGCCTATCATCATCTAGGAAGATTCCGTCGCACAGGCCGCGCTCGTCTTCACAGTATTTGCAAATACTGAAATCCTTTTCGTCATCAGACATTTCCTATGTTCATAGTTAAAACATTTATCGAAAATCGATCGAAGACAACTACCAGGATACTCAACACACAAATCCAGGGCACTCGATATTTCCTACATAGAATCTGGCACAAGTCATGCCAAAATTCACGAAAAAAATCCGGCATGACCTTTGCTAAAATAGGACATATCGAGCGCCTGAAATTTGCCGGAACGGAAATGAATCAACACTCCGGCAAAACATAGGCCACTCGGAGGTGTAACCTGCAAACATGACCGGCCACTTGGATATTGAGCAACACAAGATATACATTTCAAAATATCTTATAGGACTCAAATTAGCATGCATTCAATAAGCAAAAGTAAATCATCTCATGCGTCCGTACATCGTCGAATTTTATCACTAATACATCACGAATAGTGTCATACATATAACATCACTAATACAAATAAAACCCTAGCACACAACGGTATCGGCGCGGGCGGTGGACACCCACAGAGAAGGAACCATCACGGGATCATAGCTCGGTGAGATCCTCGGAGAACCTGCCGGTATTGGAGAACCTGTGCTCCAACGCAAACAAGTAGCGACGGACGTGCGCGTCCTCCTCACTGACACGGTGACGCACCACCTCCGCGGAGTCCTCGAGCCTCTGGACCGTCACTAGCCCACGTGACCGCCACCAAAAAAGGTTCGGGTCAACGACAGGCTGGCTCCTCACCAACCTGCGCCCCCCGGTAGGTAGCGCCTCCCAGTACCACCCCGGCGGAGCCCAGTGACATGACCCATATGGTCAAGCAGGTGTCGTCCTCCGCCGACTCGACGACGAGGATGCGGGATAGGCGTCGTCTACGTCGATGCGGGAAAAATTGCTTTAACTAAAAAATAGCAACAAGTTCTTACTAACTAGTTCTATTAATTCAACTAGTTCTTACTAAAAATAAACTTACTATAAATAAAAATATTCTAATACCTAATTAGTACCTAGTTCTTACTAACTAATTAGTACCTAGGAACTACTGCCCTAATTACCATCTAATTTGATGAACCTATAGGGGTGGAAAGTGGTAGCGGATATTCCAATTATCCAACAATAAATTGAAATAAGTGGTTAAATTTTACTCGTTTTATGATTCATCTTAGAAATTTGATTCGTTTCCACCCTTACATGAACCTAACTCATTTGCCGCATCCGCATCTGATTTGTTTCGACTCTTACATGAACCCTAATTAATTTGATGCAACTAAAATATAAAAAAAAACCTAGGCAGAGGTAGGGGAAAGGGAGGAGCAGGCGTGCTCACCTCAGGTGCCTGCGACGGGGGAGGGGCAAGCGGCGTCGAGGTCGGGGTCGGGGGCTCGGGCGCCAAGGCGGATGGCGGCGCCGAGGTCGGGGTCGAGGCGGCGTCCGGCGGCGTTGTTGGGAAACGTAGTAATTTCAAAAAATTCCTACGATCACGCAAGACCATGGTGATGGCATAGCAACGAGGGAGAGTGTCCGTCCACGCACCCTCCTAGACCGAAAGCGAAGCGTTATAACAACGCTGTTGATGTAGTCGACGTATTCACGATCCGACCGATCCAAGCACCGAACGTCGGCACCTCCGAGTTCTGCACACGCTCAGCTCGATGACGATCCCGGACTCGATCCAGCAAAGTGTCGGGATGAGTTCCGTCAGCACGACGGCGTGGTGACGATGTTGATGCTCCACCGACGCAGGGCTTCGCCTAAGCTCCGCGACGATATGACTTCTCCGGCGCAGGGCTTCGCCTAAGCTCCGCGACGATATGACCGAAGTGGAATATGGTGGAGGGGGCACCGCACACGGCTAAGGAACGATCCGTAGATCAACTTGTGTGTCATGGGGTGCCCCCTGCCCCAGTATATAAAGGAGCAAGGAGGAGGTGGCCGGCCAGGAGGAGGCGCACCAGGGGAGTCCTACTCCCACCGGGAGTAGGACTCCTCCTTTCCTAGTAGGAGTAGGAGAGAGGAAGGGAAGAGAAGAAGGTGCGGCCCCCCCCTAGTCCAATTCGGACTAGGCCTTGGGGGCGCGCGCCTGCCCTAGGCAGCCCTCTCTCTTTCCCAGGGCCCAATAAGGCCCAATACTTCTCCCGGCGAATTCCGTAACTCTCGGTACTCAAAAATACCGAATCATTCGAACCTTTCGAACTCCGAATATAGTCGTCCAATATATCGATCTTTACGTCTCGACCATTTCGAGACTCCTCGTCATGTCCCCGATCTCATCCGGGACTCGAACTCCTTCGGTACATCAAAACTCATAAACTCATAATATAACTGTCATCGAAACCTTAAGCGTGCGGACCCTACGGGTTCGAGAACTATGTAGACATGACCTAGAACTATTCTCGGTCAATAACCAATAGCGGAACCTGGATGCCCATATTGGCTCCTACATATTCTTCGAAGATCTTTATCGGTCAAACCGCATAACAATATACTTTGTTCCCTTTGTCATCGGTATGTTACTTGCCCGAGATTCGATCGTCGGTATCCAATACCTAGTTCAATCTCGTTGCTGGCAAGTCTCTTTACTCGTTCCGTAATACATCATCTCGCAACTAACTTATTAGTTGCAATGCTTGCAAGGCTTATGTGATGTGTATTACCGAGAGGGCCCAGAGATACCTCTCCGACAATCGGAGTGACAAAACCTAATCTCAAATACGCCAACCCAACATGTACCTTTGGAGACACCTGTAGTACTCCTTTATAATCACCCGATTCGTTGTGACGTTTGGTAGCACCAAAGTGTTCCTCCGTAAACGGAGTTGCATAATCTCATAGTTACAGGAACATGTATAAGTCATGAAGAAAGCAATAGCAACATACTAAGCGATCAAGTGCTAGGCTAACGGAATGGGTCATGTCAATCAGATCATTCTCCTAATGATGTGATCCCGTTAATCAAATGACAACTCATGTCTATGGTTAGGAAACATAACCATCTTGATTAACGAGCTAGTCAAGTAGAGGCATACTAGTGACATTCGGTTTGTCTATGTATTCACACATGTATTATGTTTCCGTTAATACAATTCTAGCATGAATAATAAACATTTATCATGATATAAGGAAATAAATAATAACTTTATTATTGCCTCTAGGGCATATTTCCTTCAGTCTCCCACTTGCACTAGAGTCAATAATCTAGTTCACATCGCCATGTGATTTAACATCAATAGTTCACATCTATATGTGGTTAACACCCATAGTTCACATCGACATGTGACCAACACCCAAAGGGTTTACTAGAGTCAGTAATCTAGTTCACATCGCTATGTGATTAACACCCAAAGAGTACTAAGGTGTGATCATGTTTTGCTTGTGAGATAATTTTAGTCAACGGGTCTGTCATGCATCCGAGCCGTAAGTATTTTGCAAATTTCTATGTCTACAATGCTCGCACGGAGCTACTCTAGCTAATTGCTCCCACTTTCAATATGTATCCAGATTGAGACTCGAGTCATCTAGATTAGTGTTAAAACTTACATCGACGTAACCCTTTACGACGAACCTTTTTTCACTTCCATAATCGAGAAACATATCCTTATTATACTAAGGATAATTTTGACCGCTGTCCATTGATCTACTCCTAGATCACTATTGCACTCCCTTGCCAAGCTTAGTGGTAGGGTATGCAATAGATCCGTACACAACATGACATACTTTATAGAACCTATGTCGATGCATAGGAATGACTTTCATTCTCTTTTCTATTTTCTGCCGTGGTCGGGATTTGAGTCTTACTCAATTTCACACCTTTGCAATACAGGCAAGAACTCTTTCTTTGACTGTTCCATTTTGAACTACTTCAAAATCTTGTCAAGGTATGTATTCATTGAAAAACTTATCAAGCGTCTTGATCTATCTCTATAGATCTTGATGCTCAATATGTAAGCAGCTTTCACCGAGGTCTTTCTTTGAAAAAACTCCTTTCAAACACTCCTTTATGCTTTGCAGAATAATTCTACATTATTTCCGATCAACAATATGTCATTCACATATACTTGTCAGAAATGCTGTAGTGCTCCCACTCACTTTCTTGTAAATACAGGCTTCTCCAAAAGTCTCAGATAAAACCATATGCTTTGATCAACTCATCAAAGCGTATATTCCAACTCCGAGATGCTTGCACCAGTCCATAGATGGATCGCTGGAGCTTGCACATTTTGTTAGCTCCTTTAGGATTGACAAAACCTTCTGGTTGCATCATATACAACTCTTCTTTAATAAATCCATTAAAGAATGTAGTTTTGACATCCATTTGCCAGATTTCATAAAATGTGGCAATTGCTAACATGATTCGGACAGACTTAAGAATCGCTACAGTTGAGAAAATCTCATTTGTAGTCAACACCTTGAACTTTGTCGAAAACCTTTTTGCGACAAGTCGAACTTTGTAGATAGTAACACTACTATCAAGATATCTGCCTTCCTCTTGAAGATCCATTTATATAATATGGCTTGCCGATCATCGGGCAACTCCATCAAAGTCCACACTTTGTTCTCATATATGGATCCCATCTCAGATTTCATGGTCTCAAACCATTTCGCGGAATCTGGGCTCATCATCGCTTCCTCATAGTTCGTAGGTTCATCATGGTCTAGTAACATGACTTCTAGAATAGGATTACCGTACCACTCTGGTGCGGATCTTACTCTGAAAGACCTACGAGGTTTGGTAGCAACTTGATCTGAAGTTTCATGATCATCATCATTAACTTCCTTACTAATTGGTGTAGAAATCACTGAAACTGATTTCTGTGATGAACTACTTTCCAATAAGGGAGAAGGTACAATTACCTCATCAAGTTCTACTTTCCTCCCACTCACTTCTTTCGAGAGAAACTTCTTCTCTAGAAAGGATCCATCTTAGCAACGAAAAACTTGCCTTCGGATCTGTGATAGAAGGTGTACCCAACAGTTTCCTTTGGGTATTCTATGAAGACGCACTTCTCGATTTGGGTTCGAGCTTATCGGTGAAAACTTTTTCACATAAGCATCACAACTCCAAACTTTAAGAAACGACAGCTTAGGTTTACTGCTAAACCATAGTTCATACGGTGTCATCTCAACGGATTTAGATGGTGCCCTATTAAACGTGAATGCAGCTGTCTCTAATGCATAACCCCAAAACGATAGTGGTAAACTGATAAGAGACATCATAGATCGCACCATATCAAATAAAGTGCGGTTATGACGTTCGGACACACCATTACGTTATGGTGTTCCATGTGGCGTGAGCTGTGAAACTATTCCACGTTGTTTTAACTGAAGGCCAAACTCGCAACTCAAATATTTTTCCTCTGCGATCATATCGTAGAAACTTTTATTTTCTTGTTACGATGATTCTTCACTTCACTCTGAAATTCTTTGAACTTTTCAAATGTTTCAGACTTGTGTTTCATCAAGTAGATATACCCATATCTGCTCAAATCATCTTTGTGAAGGTCGAAAATAACGATACTTGCCACGAGCATCAACACTCATTGGATCGCATACATCGGTATGTATTATTCCCAATAAGTCAGTAGCTTGTTCCATTGTTCCGGAGAACGGAGTTTTAGTCATCTTGCCCAAAAGGCACGGTTCGCAAGCATCAAATGATTCATAATCAAGTGATTCCAAAATTCCATCAGCATGGAGTTTCTTCATGCGCTTTACACCAATATGACCTAAACGGCAGTGCCACAAATAAGTTGCACTATCATTATTAACTTTGCATCTTTTGGCATCAATATTATGAATATGTGTATCACTACGATCGAGATCCAACAAACTATTTTTATTGGGTGTATGACCATTGAAGTTTTTATTCATTTAAATGTAACAACAATTATTCTTTGACTTTAAATGAATAACCGTTTTGAAAACTATTTTCATTGGGTGTATGACTATCGAAGGTTTTATTCATTTAAACAGAACAATAATTATTCTTTGACTTTAAATGAATAACCGTTTTGCAATAAACATGATCAAATCATATTCATGCTCAACGCAAACACCAAATAACATTTATTTAGGTTTAACACTAATCCCGAAAGTATAGGAGTGTGCGATGATGATCATATCAATCTTGGAACTACTTCCAACACTCATCTTCACTTCCCTTCAACTAGTCTCTGCTTATTCAGAACTCCTGTTTGAGTTACTAATCTTAGTAACCGAACAAGTATCAAATACTCAGGGGATACTATAAACACTAGTAAGGAACACATCAATAACCTGTATATCAAATATACTCTTGTTCACTTTGCCATCCTTCTTATCCGCCAAATACTTGGGGTAGTTCCGCTTCTAGTGACCAGTTCCATTGCAGCAAAAGCACTTAGTCTCAGGCTTAGGTCCAGACTTGGGCTTTTCACTCGAACAGCAACTTGCTTGCCGTTCTTCTTGAAGTTCCCCTTCTTCCCTTTGCCCTTTTCCTTGAAACTAGTGGCCTTGTCAATCATCAACACTTGATGCTCTTTTCTTGATTTCTACCTTCGTCGATTTCAGCATCACGAAGAGCTCGGGAATCATTTTCGTCATCCCTTGCATACTGTAGTTCATCACGAAGTTCTAGTAACTTAGTGATGGTGACTAGAGAATTCTGTCAATCACTATCTTATCTGGAAGATTAACTCCCACTTGATTCAAGCGATTAAAGTACCTGCACAATCTGAGCACATGCTCACTAGTTGAGCGATTCTCCTCCATCTTTTAGCTATAGAACTTGTTGGAGACTTCATATCTCTCAACTCGGTATTTGCTTGAAATATTAACTTCAATTCCTGGAACATCTCATATGGTCCATGACGCTCAAAACGCCTTTGAAGTCCCGATTCTAAGCCGTTAAGCATGGTGCACTAAACTATCAAGTAGTCATCATATTGAGCTAGCCAAACGTTCATAACGTATGCATCTGCTCCTGCAATAGGTCTGTCACCTAGCGGTGCATTAAGGACATAATTCTTCTGTGTAGCAATGAGGATAAACCTCAGATCACGGATCCAATCCGCATCATTGCTACTAACATTTTTCAATACAATTTTCTCTAGGAACACATATAAAAACATAGGGAAGCAACAACGCGAGCTATTGATCTACAACATAATCTGCAAAATACTACCAGGACTAAGTTCATGATAAATTAAAGTTCAATTAATCATATTACTTAAGAACTCCCACTTAGATAGACATCTCTCTAGTCATCTAAGTGATTACGTGATCCAAATCAACTAAACCATGTCCGATCATCACGTGAGATGGAGTAGTTTCAATGGTGAACATCACTATGTTGATCATATCTACTATATGATTCACGCTCGACCTTTCGGTCTCCGTGTTCCGAGGCCATATCTGTTATATGCTAAGCTCGTCAAGTTTAACCTGAGTATTCCGCGTGCGCAACTGTTTTGCACCCGTTGTATTTGAACGTAGAGCCTATCACACCCGATCATCACGTGGTGTCTCAAAGACGAAGAACTTTCGCAACGGTGCATACTCGGGAGAACACTTCTTGATAATTTTAGTGAGAGATCATCTTATAATGCTACCGTCAATCAAAGCAAGATAAGATGCATAAAGGATAAACATCACATGCAATCAATATAAGTGATATGATATGGTCATCATCATCTTGTGCTTGTGATCTCCATCGCCAAGCACCGTCATGATCACCATCGCCACCGGCGCGACACCTTGATCTCCATCGTAGCATCGTTGTCGCCTCGCCAACTATTGCTTCTACGACTATCGCTACTGCTTAGTGATAAAGTAAAGCAATTACATGGCGCTTGCATTTCATACAATAAAGCGACAACCATATGGCTCTGCCAGCTGCCGATAACTCGGTTACAAAACATGATCATCTCATACAACAAAATATAGCATCACGCCTTGACCATATCACATCACAACATGCCCTGCAAAAACAAGTTAGACGTCCTCTACTTTGTTGTTGCAAGTTTTACGTGGCTGCTACGGGCTGAGCAAGAACCGTTCTTACCTCGCATCAAAACCACAACGATATTTCGTCAAATAGACTCCGCTTTAACCTTCTCAAGGACCGGGCGAGCCACACTCGATTCAACTAAAGTGAGAGAGACAGACACCCGCCGGTCACCTTTAAGCAACGAGTGCTCGGAGCGGTGAAACCAGTCTCGCGTAAGCGTACGCGTAATGTCGGTCCGGGCCGCTTCATCTCACAATACCGCTGAACCAAAGTATGACATGCTGGTAGGCAGTATGACTTATATCGTCCACAACTCACTTGTGTTCTACTCGTGCACATGACATCAACGCATAAAACCAGGCTCGGATGCCATCATGTTGGGAAACGAGTAATTTCAAAAATTTCCTACGATCACGCAAGACCATGGTGATGGCATAGCAACGAGGGGAGAGGTCCGTCCACGCACCCTCGTGAGACCGAAGCGGAAGCGTTATAACAACGCTGTTGATGTAGTCGACGCCTTCACGATCCGACCGATCCAAGCACCGAACGTCACGGCACCTCCGAAGTTCTGCACACGCTCAGCTCGATGACGATCCCGGACTCGATCCAGCAAAGTGTCGGGATGAGTTCCACAAGACGACGGCGTGGGACGATGTTGATGCTCCACCGACGCAGGGCTTCGCCTAAGCTCCGCGACGATATGACTTCTCCGCGCAGGGCTTCGCTTAAGCTCCGCGACGATATGACCAAGTGGAATATGGTGGAGGGGCACCGACACGGCTAAGGAACGATCCGTAGATCAACTTGTGTGTCATGGGGTGCCCCCTGCCCCTGTGATATAAAGGAGCAAGGAGGAGGTGGCCGCCAGGAGGAGGCGCGACAGGGGGAGTCCTACTCCCACCGGAGTAGGACTCCTCCTTTCCTAGTAGGAGTAGGAGAGAAGGAAGGGAAGAGAAGAAGGTGCGGCCCTCCCTAGTCCACCCGGACTAGGCCTTGGGCGCGCGGCCTGCCCTAGGCAGCCCTCTCTCTTTCCCGCAGGGCCCAATAAGGCCCAATACTTCTCCCGGCGAATTCCGTAACTCTCCGGTACTCCGAAAATACCGAATCATTCGAACCTTTCCGAACTCCGAATATAGTCGTCCAATATATCGATCTTTACGCCTCGACCATTTCGAGACTCCTCGTCATGTCCCCGATCTCATCCGGACTCCGAACTCCTTCGGTACATCAAAACTCATAAACTCATAATATAACCATCATCGAAACCTTGTTGCGTGCGGACCCTACGGGTTCGAGAACTATGTAGACATGACCTAGAACTATTCTCGGTCAATAACCAATAGCGGAACCTGGATGCCCATATTGGCTCCTACATATTCTTCGAAGATCTTTATCGGTCAAACCGCATAACAATATACTTTGTTCCCTTTGTCATCGGTATGTTACTTGCCCGAGATTCGATCGTCGGTATCCAATACCTAGTTCAATCTCGCTGTCGGCAAGTCTCTTTACTCGTTCCGTAATACATCATCTCGCAACTAACTTATTAGTTGCAATGCTTGCAAGGCTTATGTGATGTGTATTACCGAGAGGGCCCAGAGATACCTCTCCGACAATCGGAGTGACAAAACCTAATCTCGAAATACGCCAACCCAACATGTACCTTTGGAGACACCTGTAGTACTCCTTTATAATCACCCAGTTACGTTGTGATGTTTGGTAGCACCCAAAGTGTTCCTCCGGTAAACGGGAGTTGCATAATCTCATAGTTACAGGAACATGTATAAGTCATGAAGAAAGCAATAGCAACATACTAAACGATCAAGTGCTAGGCTAACGGAATGGGTCATGTCAATCAGATCATTCTCCTAATGATGTGATCCCGTTAATCAAATGACAACTCATGTCTATGGTTAGGAAACATAACCATCTTCGATTAACGAGCTAGTCAAGTAGAGGCATACTAGTGACATTCTGTTTGTCTATGTATTCACACATGTATTATGTTTCCGTTAATACAATTCTAGCATGAATAATAAACATTTATCATGATATAAGGAAATAAATAATAACTTTATTATTGCCTCTAGGGCATATTTCCTTCAGCGTTGAGGTCGGGGCGGCGTCAGGGCGGCGTTAAGGTCGGGGCGGGCGGCGTTGAATCTGGGTCGGGCGGCGTGAGGGTGTGCGGAGGCCTGCCCGGCGACGGCGACGGCGGCGCAGAGGAGTGTGGACAGTTGGATTTGGGAAGTGGCCGTGGGAAGGACGAACCCGTGGTTAAGTCGAGGTAGAAGTAGCGCGTTCCAGGAAGAGCGCTACTGCTAAGTTAGCTACAGCGCTTTCTGGGATACACGCTACTGCTACTCCTTTCTCTTTTTTTCTTTTTTCATTTAGTTTTCTTCATATTTTATTTTTTTTCCTTTCACCTTATTCTATTTCTTTCATTTTCAATTACCTTTCTATTTTGCTTTCCATTTAATTTTATATCCTTTAGCAGTAGCGAGTTTAATATAAAACGCGCTGGTACAAAGAATGTAGCGGTAGCGCGGTTCGTTATAGGTCGCTACTACTATGTGAAGCCTATCGGCTGAGCCGGGGGAATTTTAGTAGTAACGTGTTTAGGGCAGCACGCGCTACTACTAGAAATTTATCTGCAGCGCGGTTTGGCCAGGCGCGCTACTGCTAGTTAGCACCAGTGTGCTTTTTTTACCCTCGCTGTTGCTAAAGTTCTGTGTATAAGGTTTTCCCTAGTAGTGATATTCCAGCAATGTATTGGGAAAACTGGAATTGAAAAGGTAAAACCAAGGTGGCGAAAAACAAACCACGACCCATTACAATAGGAGAAGACGGTTGACACAAAGGAAGGAAGGAAGGAGGAGGCCGCCGGATGAGCGCCGGTGGAGGAACACCAAAAAGAGATGGCGGCGCGGGGGGTGGTAATAAGGGTGGAGGAAACAAGCCAAGAGGCGGCGGCGGCAACGCGAGGGAGGAAGAGGAAGACGAATGGTGGAACATACGAAAAGGTAAGTTAAGAAACCCAAAATGTTTTATGAACTAAAGCGAAAAAGAGAAAACCGAAAAGCAGGAAAAGAAGACACTCTGAAGTGTCTGAAGTCTGAACTCTGAGGTGCCACTACTAGCCCACTAGGCACTCCCGGCTGTTGTGTGCTCGTCACCGGCCGGTAGCAATTCTTACAACTCGGGCTTTCATCTACTCGACCATCAAGCCATCAACGGTCCAGATTAGGACAGGTTGGGAATTTGGGAACGTTCGGAGTTGCCACTGGTCGATCGGCCTGTAGCGGTCGGCCGTGGAGCTTTCAGCCAGTGGAAAACGGCAAGCCGAACCGCCAAGGCAGCAGCCAGGGCCGGTGTTGATGTTAAATGAAGGACGAGGACATTGTGAGAGAATGGTCAATGGCAGGTCGAGCTACTAGCATTCATGTGGCATCCATCCAAATCCAAGGATGGGTCTGGTGATGCAAGTCGATTGTATATATAGCTACCGCTCTCCCGGTGCATACATATCCATGGCAACCAGTCGGATGACCGTCGTCCGAATTCGCTGACCGTATAACTGGGTGATGAGAGAGCGGCCATGCACGCACCGCACCGCACCGCACGCACGGAAGGATCGGCGACCTCTCGACCGGTTTCCCATTATTAAAGACAAGTCCAAAATCTAGCCACTTTCCGCTTTGGCCTAGAGCTGGACAGAAAGGGAAGGAAAGGAGCAGGATCTGACCTGACGAGGCCCTTTCACACAGACAGACACAGTGATGAGCTTGCTTGGCTTGGCTGCTCTTCCCTTTTCTAGACCTGGATGGTATGCACTTATGCTCGCATCCGACCGAGAGCAAAGGTGAAATGAAAAGAGCCATGCATGCATCGATCTGCCGACACGTAAACTTCCTGATGATGCGTATAGATGGATGTTTCTGATGGGAGGGAAACATGTAGCGCGTGGCAGCCACTTGGCTGACTCGGGAGGCACGTACGTACCTACACCATCGGTAGAATAATATCTAGACGCCCATACCCAGGACGATAATAATACAGCGATGCGCACCCGGCGACCGCGGATCAACCACGTAGAGTCAGTCGTCAAGCATCCGAGAAGAAAAAAAGGGAGCAGAGCGGAGTGGTAGCAGGTAGATGCACACCACACCGGCCGCGTTCTTTCTTCTTTGGCGAAAAACAAGAGCAGCGGCGGCCTGTGTTTCGGCCCGGTCGTGCGTGCCCCGTCCCGTTCCGGCTGCAGGTTCTCGGCGGCGCTGTTCAGCGAGCGGGATGGGCCGGGCGAAGATGCGGCCGAGCGGCCGGGCGAGCATCTGCATGCATATGCTTGGCCGGTGGTGTCACGGTCTCGGGAAAGCAACGCCCGCCAAGCCAAACGCTGTAGATAGCTGGTTGTTGTGTGCAATCGCGTCGCGGTGCCGTGCGCGCCCGTGCCACTCGCCGCCGGACGAGCCGGAGCCCGGGGCTTGCAGGGCTAGCTGTGGAAGTGTGGATAGGGCCGCGCGCGCGCGCGCGTGTGTGACAAGAAGAGCGTGACGCGCATGCAGGCGGCCGCCTGGCCGACCTTCTTTGGCGTGGCCATCGCGGTCGCACAGCTATCATTGCTCGTGACCTCTATCTGACTTGCGCGCTCGCCGCCGTCGTCTCATCTGCGGCCTTCCTTTGTCGCCGTCCTCTCACTTCATCGCCGGAAAAGTAACCCCACAAATCCCTTCTTCCAACGCCGTCTGTGACTAGCTTCGGGGTTAACTGCATTCCAACGACTCCAGCCACGCCAACAATCAAAGGCTTGCAGCTACTTGCGGGAATTGTTGCCAGATTAGTGGCGGTGTTCTTGCGCCACAATCCGATCACAAGTGCTTTGTTTCCGTGCAGCCACTTCGGGCAACAACCAACAAACCCCGTTGCCTTTCCGAGGCAGGATAAGACGATAGATTGATGGGGGCTACGTAAGAGCCCAATCAATCAATCAACAATTAATCGTTGTGCGTGTAACCTGGGCAAATTAGTACTAGTGCGAGTTGGTTATCTAGTGTGCTACGTGTGGCGTCCAAGTCGCCGATCGATGCTCGGCAATTACGCGAGTGTGGTCTAGTGACAATCAGCTGGCTAGCGTGATGGTTACTACCACCACCCTTTCTTTCTTTCTTTCTTTGTTACTCGCTAAAGTGCCCTCCCTTGCCTATATACAAGGCCTAATTGAACCACGCATAATCATGGCATGTCACGTACTACGTGTTGGTGCTGCTGGTCCTGACTGCATGCACGCATCAAGTGGCTCCTTCAGTTGGGCCTTGCTCCGTCACTTTCGGCATCGGCCCTGTTTGGATCATGGGGTTAGAAATTTGGCCAAGTTAATGCGCCAAATAACCTAAAAGATCCAAACGCGGAAGGGTTAGAGTGGGTTAGTTTATCTAACCCAACTATCCCGGTGGGGAGGTGCTTATTTGGGTTAGAGTGGGTTAGAAAATAACTCTAACTCTAACTGTGTTAGAGTATCCAAACAGGGCCATCATCTACTAGCGTTGGTAGCTAGCTAGATCGACCACACTAGTAGTAGCTAGCTAGCTGCCTAGCTCAGTTGATGCCCATGATTGTACCACTTTGAAATTCCAGAGTTTTTGATTGAATGGCGGTGGTGGTATGATAACGATGCACGATCATGATGAAGGTGCATCCATTCCTCAATCATCTCTACGCCATGATGCATGGCCTGGCTGTTAGTGTTTCCGTTAACATGGATATATATTTACATACCAAGTGTAGGCCATTGTGCTCTGCTACTGACTCGATCGTGACCGTCCGATCGATCGGAAACAAATGCTTTGTGTTTGGATGGATAAATGATACGCTGGTGACAATGTATGCATCCACGCCATTCTTCGCCTCTACGGCTCTAACCGTGGCGGTTTGCGGTACAAGATGAGATGTGGAGCCTCCACTTGTCTCGACAGCGATCACCGGATGGACACATGGATGGATGGAGCGCCGAACTTGTATCGGCGTCGCCTTGTTCTCTTGCTCTACCCACCACCAGTCCGTCGCCGACGACCGCCGCCTCCGCGTCTCCGGAAACAAGTGGACGTACATTCCATTCCATATCATCATCACCAGCGCAAGCGAAGCGGATAATCGCGATCCAATTATTCGCCGGGCCGAAGAAAACGTGAGCCAGAGAGCGGAGACACCGGTCAAACTTAGCTTGCATCGACGAGAGGCATGCACACGCAACACACAGAGAGTCAGAGACACATTGTCCATGAGCCATGTACGTGTAGGAGTGCCGGTCCCGTCACGTACTTAGAACTAGCTTTTCTCTTTTGGTAAAAAAGATCAACGTCTTAGTACCTCGAGCCTCGTAATCAACCAAGCCAATCAACCACGCCACGCCCATGACAGGGAGCAAAAGCGGGGCGAAAAGAGGTGCCCAAGTTTCGGCCGGGCACAGATCCTTCCGGGCACGGGACTCGTCGCGGGCACGTACATCAATTGGCCCGACTTTTTCTCAGCCAAAATGCTTAGATTTTGGTAATCATCCCGGCTAAGCAAGCTTGGTCTCGCGCCTTCTCTGGGTGGCTTTGCATGCCCACGGGAAAGCGCGGCACATCATCGTCACATGGAAAATCGCCGGAAAAGCGTGGCCAGGTCGCGTCGCCTCGCCTCGCCTGGGCGCGCGCAAAGGAAAGGAGACGAGAAAGAGAAAAGGATGGTACCCAGACCAGCTCATGGCGGCTACGCTAAAGCTCCCCTCCTCTTGCCTGGCTAGCTAGGGCGATCGGTAGCCACCGAGATCCAGATGGCCGCAAATTATTATTATTATTATTATTATTATTATGAGGGAATGAACACAAAATTTTGTAAATTGCTTGTGAATGAGTTTGTGAATGGCCCCGGCACGCTTTTACGAGGGTATGTGAAGGTGGAGATATGCCGGCGGTACTGGGAGACCGGCACCCCGCTTTCGTGGTCCAAAGTGCAATTCCCCAATGGGTGGAATCTGAGCCTCGATTGGGTGCCCATTATCACCATCCTCTTGGAGATCAGCCGCCGGCGTGAATGTATCCCACGCCACCTCCTCGCCGACCGCAGGCGCGATGTTGACTTGCCGCTATGGGACACATGGTTCCAGAACGAGCACGGCATGCACCGACAAACCCTCTTTGTTGGTCGTGCTCATAGCCCGCCCTGTGAACCGCGTGCACGCGCGCTCCGAGCCCGCCCCGGTCGTGTGCAAGCTGACGCCGACGTCCTCCCCCTCTCTGTCCCCGCCAACACCACCTGCCACCATGACCACCGAAGAGGAGCGGGCAGTGAGGATGGTGATGGAGGACTCCAAAAGGGAGTACGTGCGCATGGAGCAGGAGCAGTTGGACGCCCTGGAGGAGATGATGGCACTGTCGGCCGCCAGCAACGTCTACATCCCCGAGCTTGAGGTGAAGGAGGACGTGGTCGAGGAGCCTACCGCCCTAGCCTGAACCTGACCTTGGTGGGGCAGCAGTTGTCGTGGACAACCACGAGGCCATGCAGCCCGCCCCCTCACCACTGTCAGTGTCGCCGGCCTCGTGGTCACCACTCACCAGCCCCGCCCACCCTACATTGGCAGTCATAGGCGCCGCCCGCCCCAGCTTGGCAACCATCAGAGGGGTCGCTAGCCCACCTTTGGCAGCCACCGCCTACACCGACCTTACCATGGACAACGATGACGAGGACGCAACGACTAATGACGGCAACAGCGTCGGCGGCCAGATCTAGCTTTTATGTTTTCGTTAATTTCAAGTTTAGTTTCAATATGTGGTTGGATCCTTAAGAGGACAGTGATATCCTCAAGCCACTAGGGTTCAAGTTCTAGACCAGACTTGACATTGGTGCTCGCATTTTCCTGTATTTATTTCAGCCTTTCGGTCGATTTCGCTCAGTGAGAGGAGACGTCCACCTCGACCACGAGGCACCTCTGGTGTACTTCGTCAATCTCAAAAAGTCAAAATACTATGCCGGCTCGGTCTTTCGGGGGCGCTCATATGGATAGTGTGTGCGTGTGTGCATTCATAGAGATGAGGGTATACTTGTGTATGTGGGCGCTTTCGATTGTCCTGTGTTAGAAACAAGAAAAAGGGAAAAACGATATAAAAAAACAAGAAACTCCCTCACTCACACTAGACCGGCCGGCGTCCGGCGACACGAGTCCAACAGCAGCGTTGATTGCCATTGCCATGTACCGGATCGGCGGCACGTAAAGCGAATCCCCTGCAACTTGCTGCATGCACTCCTCCACACGCCTGGCCTATCTACCTGTATATGCGCGTCGACCATGGCCCAGCCTCTGCCACGGCCACGGGCCTATAAAAAGCGCTGCCCCTCGCCGCCCGTTCCATCCATTCAAAGTGCTCTGCTCCGCTCTGCTCTCTGCCCCGCCCGCCGGCTCATCTCCGCGCGCAGAGGCAGCGTCGCAGCGAGCACACCTCCTCCTCCCCGTAGCCAGCCGGCTCTTCCCGCCGCCTCGCTTGCGTGCGTGACGATGGCGATGTCGTCGTCGCCGACGGCGAGGCTGCCGCTGCTGCTTGTGCTGCTGTGCTTGTCGTCGCTTTCCATGGCGGCGGCGCAAAAGTACAATGCGGTGTACAGCTTCGGCGACTCGATCACGGACACGGGCAACCTGTGCACCAACGGGCGGCCCTCGGCGATCACCTTCACGCAGCCGCCCTACGGCGAGACCTACTTCGGGAGCCCCACCTGCCGCTGCTCCGACGGCCGCGTCATCGTCGACTTCCTCAGCACCAAGTACGGCCTCCCCTTCCTCCCGCCCTCCAAGTCCACCTCCGCCGACTTCAAGAAGGGCGCCAACATGGCCATCACCGGCGCCACCGCCATGGACGCCCCCTTCTTCCGCTCCCTCGGCCTCTCCGACAAGATCTGGAACAACGGGCCCATCAGCTTCCAGCTCCAGTGGTTCCAGACCATCACCTCCTCCGTCTGCGGCAGCAGTGAGTCCTCTTTTCTTTTCTTTCTTCACTTCCTTCAAAGCCCAGCCCACCATGTCTGCATGCTCTGCTCCTCCCTTAATGCACGAGCAGCAGCATGATTTCCTGCTCCATCCAGCTGTCGCCACTGCCACTGCCATGCCGCTGCCGCCATTGATAACAGCTTTACTTTACTGTCCATGGACCCTAGCCGACCTGATTCCATGGACCCTAACCATGTTTGCTGCAGGCTGCAAGAGCTACCTGGCGAACTCGCTCTTCATCTTCGGTGAGTTCGGGGGGAACGACTACAACGCGATGCTGTTCGGCAACTACAACACGGACCAGGCGAGCACGTACGCGCCGCAGATCGTGGACACCATCGGCGCCGGCGTGGAGAAGCTGGTCGCGATGGGGGCCGTGGACGTGGTGGTGCCGGGGGTGCTCCCCATCGGCTGCTTCCCCATCTACCTCACCATCTACGGCACCTCCAGCGCCGCCGACTACGACGCCCTCGGCTGCCTCAAGAAGTTCAACGACCTCTCCACGTACCACAACAGCCTGCTGCAGGCCAAGGTGTCGGCGCTCCAGGCCAAGTACAAGTCGGCGCGCATCATGTACGCCGACTTCTACGCCGGCGTCTACGACATGGTCCGGAGCCCCAGCAAATACGGTACGTATATGCGTACCTTCAATCCTTCATACGTACATGATTTCATGCACACGTACACCTTACGGACACGTTTGGCGGCTAGTCGCCGTGGCAGCACCGTTGGTGGCTAGATTTCAAACTCGCCGTGACTGCGCTGGACCCCCCCTCCGTCGTCGGCATCGCAGAGCGTTTTTGGACGCGCACGCCACGCTCTGTCCTGGCAGTACCAGCAGTCTAGCACGGGACAAGCATGCATGGTGCCGTGATTAATGTAGGATTATTCGGCGTTTAAGGCTCGTGCACGATCGAGCAGCAGCAAGCAGTGAGCTTGCAGTACTGCACTGGTGCACCAGTAGCGTGGTCACCACATGCCCGTCCGTGCGCCCGTCCGTCCATGTGCGTGCGCTGCGCCGGCCGTAGGGATTTCCTGCCGTTGCCCCGCTCTGGCTCGCGCCGGCGCCGGCCGCGGGAGCGCGATCATGTCCTGCGCCCACTGTCCAGTCCTGTCCTGCACGCCGGTGAATAGAAAAGGAGGTCGCGGGCCGACACGGGCGCGCTCGCGCTCGTGATACGGGGATCCGGAGCGAGTAACGACATCCCGTCACGGGGAAAATAATGGGGTTTGGTAGGCGCTGCTCCTCTTAACCGGCGCTACTTGCAGAAGCAGACATCCGGTGCTCTGTTTCCCCAACCGAACACATGCATGCCGCCCCGGTGGGTGGTAAACGCCGGGACATACGCCACTGCTCCAGCACGTTGCCGATCAATGATCGGAAAACTATCCCTCGGAATCTTCGTACGAGGGGCGTCACGGACCCATCATGGCCGATGGGTGCGGAGCAAGAGACCAAAACGATGAACCAAGTAGCACTGTGGTGTGATATGATCTGATCTTACTCTTGTGTGGATGCAGGGTTCAGCTCGGTGTTTGAGGCGTGCTGCGGGTCGGGGGGAGGCAAGTACAACTACGCCAACAGCGCGCGGTGCGGCATGTCCGGCGCCTCCGCCTGCGCCAGCCCGGCGTCGCACCTCAGCTGGGACGGCATCCACCTCACCGAGGCCGCCTACAAGCAGATCACCGACGGCTGGCTCAACGGCGCCTTCTGCCACCCCGGCATCACCCACTAGCCAGCCACCTCACCTCAGTTCGTGCCACCTCACCTCAGTTCGTGCATGGGCGCATCAGCGAACGCATCGTCGCCGTCCGTGGATCAATCATTAATCAATCAATCAATCGATTATTATTATTATTATTATTTGATCAGTCGGGTTAATTATAACGTGTTTGGGGACTGGCTAAGGCTGGTTCCCGGTGGCAAAAAATCGGGGCGCGTGTGTGGTGATGAAGAAAGGGAAAAAAATGGCGCAACTGTCGTGGAATAGTAGTGCATGTGTTGTTGTGAACCTGTAATAATCTGATAATTGTTTTGCTCCATGGGGAAAAGAAGTGGTACAGTTGAGCGAAAACGAAAGAAATAAACACGATATAATAATGGAAGGAAGGAACTTTCTGGCGTGGCAGCTAGGGGCTTGGATCTTTTCGCCTGGCGCACGGGGGCGTGTGTGGTCGGAGCTTTTCGGTAAAGACGCTGCACAAATCTCGCCTCTCATGCTCATCCTGTCCGGGACGGGACTACAGAGTACAGACTAGTCTGGTACGTAGAACTAGCCACTGTGGTCGCTCGTCGTCGGGGCATTGCCCGTGACGACGACGGACAAACCGGGGGCAGCGAAAGCGGCCAGGAGAGGCTGCTAACAGTGAACAACAACAGCTCGATGATTGATCGACAGTGCTGTTTCATCTCCGTGAAACGTAGTGGTAGTACTAAAACACGGTGAAAAGCCTTTTGGATGATCTAAAGAGAGATCGACAGATGAAACTTGCTAGATTCGTTCGTTAGGCGGACAGGATAAGGCCAACTCCACCGCGCGACCTCAAACATACGTCCGTTTTATCCGGATTCTCGTCTGCTTGGGTAGGATTTGGGGTGCGTGTACCGTTTGCGGGATCGCGGTGGCAAGGCGCATGGCAGTGGCGCCGCATCCATTTGCCCCATCCTGTCTGCGTATATAAAAAGCTAAAAGCAACATTTTAAATGCCAAGCCCTAGTTTAGGCCAGCAGCCCGGTTCATCACGCCAAGAACAGCCGCTGCCCTACGCCCATCGCCGGCATCACCAAATGACCAACAACACACCACCTCCAAAATGAATAGTTCTCCTCGCCGCAACACACCAAATGGCCGGCAACACACCGGCCTCCAAAATGAATGTTTTCTCCTTCGCTCGGCCTCGAACCAGCCCTCGCCTTGTCGCTCATCTTCGACAAGTCCACGCCATGATCGCAAGGGCCACCTCTTCGCTTTGGTGGCGGCATTGGTGGCCTCGATGTCGAGCTGCTTCTGCTCGCCTTGACGTTGTCGGCCTCGATGTTGAGCTGCCTTTGCCGGGCCGCCTCCTCCATGTCAATCTTCCTCCTCTTGGCCGCCTCCTCCATCTCAAGCTTCGCTTTTGAAGGTCTAGGTATTGCCTCATTTGCTCGCCCTTGCTTTGCCGCTTCTTCTCGTCCTCACATCCTTTTGAGACATCATGCCATGCAAAGTCTCATGCAAGGCCATGGATGAGGCGCCACGATGTCGCCCACCTTGAGTTGGTCTTGCCTCGGCCTCTTCAACGCCGCCATCCCTACCTCCGCGAACTTGGCCGCCTTCTTGCCTCGCTTTCTTTGAAGTTCACAGTATTGATCCTTGAACTTAGGGCAAATGTTGATGATCGTCCAACAATGCGTAAGAGTGAATGGCTTGTCATTGTGCTGGGCCTTGAATGCCTCCAAAGATTGGAATGCCTACACCACATGATCAACAATAAGTGAACATGCAAACATATACACGGCCGAAATCTCATGGCCGTAGCAAGGAAAGGGCTAGAAAGAGGAGATCATACCATGTCCCCAACGCCGAGACCACTCACGGGCCGTGCTTCAACGTTCTCAAATGCGGCGCAATACTTGTTGCACTCTTGTTGGATGAACAACCATCCTTTTTAAATCGAGCCGATGCCACGGTTGCTTGTAATTTGGTATGGCTCAAACATCTTCCTTTCATGGAATGTTTTGTGGACTCTCATCCAAAAAACAATGCCCTTTTGTTGCGCGCCGGTCCCCGGATCTTGGCTAATCTCCATCCAAGCTTGGCAAATCAACTTGTCCTCATCTTGTGTATATGAACCCGTGCGAATGTTCTTCCTCTTCTTTCGTGCCTCCGCTCTTTGGGTGAGCTCGTCGATGAACAATGGCGCACCATTAATATCAACGTCATTGCCTTCTTCTTCTTCTTCATCACCTTCGACATAGATGTCATCGTCTTCATGCCACGAGTCACCATGGTCGTAGTCAGCACGGTCGTCGGCCTCTTCATCGGGGACATACTCGGCGCGACCATCCTAACTTTGGGTCTCATCGGGGTCGTAGGCACGGCCATGTCCACCGTCAAGATCACGCCCTCCATGCAATGTTGTAGAAGGGTCGCCGATCACCGGGCGTTAGGGTTGGCATTCCGTCAAACAAGACGCGGGTCGGCATGGTGCCCGTGAACGGTGTCCGCGCTCGCTTAGCATCTCGATGGACGGCCGCCGCCGCCGCCGGACCCAGCGTGACGTTGAGGTCGATGACGGCCGCGAGGCGCGCGTGGACGGCGCGAACAAGCCCACGTCCGGCGACCCCAGAAACGGTTCGCCGCTGTGTTTCGGCGGAGGAAGCCGGGCGATATGGCGCGGTGCGCGACGCCGGCGATCGGCAAGGTGTGGCCGGGCGACCGACGAGCTCGTGTTTCGCCGCCGACGGCGGCCGCAGGGAACCCGGCAGACGGCCCATGCCAAGCATGAGGATGGCGTGCGCTTTGTTGACGAGGTCCTCCTTCTCGTCGGCAGCGGCCTTGCGCCTTGAAGACCGCTCTCCGTTCCCTCCTCTTTGCCGATTCCGCGTCCAACTTGGCGATCTCCTCCGGCGTGCACTCCGACCGCGGCTTCCTTGGCGCCTTCTTCTTCACCTTTGCGGGCGGGTCAACGCCAGGCTGTCGGAACTCGGCAGGCGCCGCCATGGATGAGGAGAGGGGTGGCGGGGACGTGGGAGGGTTTGGGGCAAATGGCGTCAAATGGGCGTGGGAAGGTTTTGGTTTCTCCCACCGACAGGCGGGCCAGGGGAGGACAAGCGCGCGCGGACTGGTCCGCGCGCTGTCCGTTTCACCCCAAAACCGGCGCAAACTTGGACCGGGGATGGGCCGAAAGCGGACACGAAGCGGACAAAAGTCCGTTTGCACCCGAGCGCTGAGTCGCCTCTTTTGTCCCTTTTACCCCAAACGGACGGAGGCGGACAGGATAGGGTCGCGCGGTGGAGTTGGCCTAAGCAGCCCATTCGGACAGCGACTGCTGATGTGGCCGGTCGCTTTGACGGCCGAATCTCAGCTAACCACGTCGAATCGGCTTGAATACAAGGGAGAAATTAAATGCCTTTCGCAAGTGGCTGACGACGCGAACGAAAGCGGACTGAGCTTTTCTTCCTGGCTGGAGTCCGTGGACTTGCTAGGCCCCATAGACAGCTACCACGAGACCCATCATCATCCTTGCGAGTAGGAGGATCCTTCCCATTCAATGCTACCACCAACAGCTCTACTTCTCTAGTTGGCGACACCGCGATGGCATACCGGTGTCGGGAACTCGAGGATGGCATCTTGGCAAAAAGGATCCAAGCGAGCAATCCAGAGCGTTTGACAAAGAGAAAGAGCTGATTACTAGCACCGTCTTCGCAGAAAGCAAAATGTAAGTAAAAAATACAGTATTTGTACCGCACCCTTCTATACACCAAAACCTCCTCGCCGCAATTTACGCGAGCGGTAAATAATACAGTTGTGGTTAAAAGGCAGTTAAGAATGTGCTGCGGCTGCGTGCTGTGGCGCCTGAATCGCACGCAGCGGTAGGGTTCCCCGTCAGTGTGCTTGGTATGCTTGCAAAAACGGCAATGATTGTTCTACCTGGTGATGGAATCGAATCGAATCAGATGTGTAGGCGCTCCAAGAATCTATTGGGTCAACCGACCGTTTGTGTCATCATGACATGCCGCCTGGTCCAATGTCCATGCATGCAGGGCTCCCTGTGTCCTGACGAAGCTTCACTCGTCATCGGTTTCGGCGGCCTCCGTTGGACCACCCGTGCACTCTTTCCGCTGGTGAAGCTCCAGCATCTTTACCTCCGGGTGGCATAGCCCTGGATGACAGGCGGATGGAAACCCGTTAGCATTTATGAATGCGTGTTCTAGTAATAAAGTCAATGGCCCTGGGGAAGATAAAATGTGACTGAAAGATCCATATTTCATCCAGCGCTTCTGCTCTGGTAAAGTCGGCTCAAGATAGAAACTGGACTAGTTAAGGAAATGACCTGAGCATTTTGGAATGTCCCAGACAGCAATTGAGGATGCTGTGCACTCGGGTTCGCAGAGAGCATGCGTGTTCTCGTGGTTGACGTTCATAGCGAGCATCCAGGATCCAATGGTAACATCCTCATTGTTGAACATTCGGAAACTGGACAAACATGGGTAAAAAGTCTATTAAACAAACAGATGCATGCTTCAGTTTGAGGTTGGACAATGATGCAAATTTGCTAATGTTCCTGTGTGCGAAACAGGTTCACAATATTTTTAAAATATTCTAAGTTAGAAACTGTAAATTTCCTTGATTCGACTACAACCTACTATAGGCTTAAGGATTATTAACCTCAACATAACAATTGCGACTCTTTCCTATGGCTCTAACTAGACCAGACACAGAAAAGGGAAGTTCACCTAGCCACATCACTTACTAATAGATGAAAGAGACATGACCACACTCCCTATCCATGTCAGGTATAACTTTCATGCTTTCGCATATGCTTTCAGCATGAGGGAATCTGGCCAAAAATAACATATCTCAAAGTATTCCAGCCTGTAGGAGAAATGTTCCCTGTCAAGACTTGTTTTCAGTTTCAAACTGACACAAGGGACTGAAATATGTTTTAAGCTCGTTGCCAAGCAGTCAATTTCAAACTGACACCAGGGGAGCGAAAAAATGTTTTAAGCCCTTTGCCAAGCAGTCAATTTCAAACTGACATAAGGGACTGAAATATGTTTTAAGCTCGTTGCCAAGCAGTCAATTTCAAACTGACACCAGGGGAGCGAAAAAATGCTTTAAGCCCTTTGCCAAGCAGTCAATTTCAAACTGACACAAGGGACTGAAATATGTTTTAAGCTCGTCGCCAAGCAGTCAATTTCAAACTGACACCAGGGGAGCGAAAAAATGTTTTAAGCCCTTTGCTAAGCAGTCAATTTCAAACTGACACAAGGGACTGAAATATGTTTTAAGCTCGTTGCCAAGCAGTCAATTTCAAACTGACACCAGGGGAGCGAAAAAATGTTTTAAGCCCTTTGCCAAGCAGTCAATTTCAAACTGACACAACGGACTGAAATATGTTTTAAGCTCGTCGCCAAGCAGTCAATTTCAAACTGACACCAGGGGAGCGAAAAAATGTTTTAAGCCCTTTGCCAAGCAGTCAATTTCAAACTGACACAAGGGACTGAAATATGTTTTAAGCTCGTTGCCAAGCAGTCAATTTCAAACTGACACCAGGGGAGCGAAAAAATGTTTTAAGCCCTTTGCCAAGCAGTCAATTTCAAACTAACACCAGGGGAGCGAAAAAATGTTTTAAGCCCTTTGCCAAGCAGTCAATCTCAAACTGACACCAGGGGAGTGAAAAAATGTTTTAAGCCCGTTGCCAAGCACTAGGGCATTTTGCTGGCACTTCATGACTAGCATATTAGCATGACTACTTTGTACTCCCTCCGTTTCAAATTACCTGTCGCAGGTATGGATGTATCTAGATGTATTTTAGTTCTAGATACATCCATTTCTGCGACGAGTAATTTGGAACGGAGGGAGTAGTTGGTGCCAGAGGCGAATTGCTCCGCACCATCGCAAAGATCACTCAAATTGTGAAGCACCATTCATGTGTCACTAACATGTGGCCCGAGGAACTTTTTAGTTATACATCTTTCTGCGGTATCAAGTTAAAATAACCTGGTACTAGTTGGCATGCTGAGAGCCTGAGACCCCAAAAAAAAATATTTACTGGTACAGTTAAACATCCTTATGTGTAAGATGGCGAGTTTAGAATATTTACCTGTTGTTTCTTAGAGCAACCAAGCTTGCCACCACATCAGCTGATAAAGCATAAATAGGCCCATATGCATGAAGGAAGTATTCTGATCCAAGTAGGAAGGACTGTGGCTCATACCTGCATTCATCAAAAGAGCATGATCAAACAAAATAAGCAGGCAGCGACAAGTGGTACACAGTATAATTGCCCAGGTAGAGCGTTCGCATATACAAAGAACATATGGTATGAATTGCGCTCTAGGTCCCTGAACTTGTACACCGTATGTTTTATATCCCCTAAACTTGCAGTTCCATTTGTTAGGTCTTTAACCTCAAATGTTTGTATTAGCTCCCTGAACTGGCAAGTCAGTTCTGACAAGTAAAATCTTCTCTAAGTTCGCACTGTAGCAGTAACAAATCTGGGAACATAAAGACGTAAGGCTGAATACAAGAACGGATGAACTCGACTACAAATTGTTAACCAGCAGCTTTGCGCTTATGAGAATTCGGCCTTTTATCTGACTCATTACCCTTATGGTGACATTGTCAGAGCAATATTTTAATCCTGTGGGAATGTTTTTCGATCCCATGCAGCCGGTCCTTTTGTCCAAATATAATCCAACTGTTGTGAATTTAGGCAGAACCATAACTACACATTTTGCATCACGTTTGTTCTTGTTATTCTAAACCATGAGCAAATGGATTCACCAAGTAACACAATTTGCATGACTGCATCCACGTTTGATTTGTTATTCTAAACCCTGAGCAAAGGGGTTCACCAAGTACTGGACTACTGGTATGTGGTATCGTGTTTGATATATTAGTAATACCAAACACATACGACCTTAAGCTACTTTAGTACTACTACCACTTTTTGAATGTGAGTTACCAGTAGAGAGAACTATTTAACTTCAGGTATCACAAATAAATTGCAAGGTTCGAATTCTAACTGATAGAACTGTTAATATTTAGTGAAATAATAGATTGAGTTACAAAAGGTCAGAGATAGGATCATATCAAATTGCAAGGTCAGCCATGTATAACCAAATGTTTCAACCATGTTTTGGCGAATTACTCACCAAATAGAAGTTCAGAGATAGGATCATATCAAGTGATACCTAACTAACACAAATATGCATGTTTAGGAACTCATGGCACAATTCGCACCAACAAATGTTTCGCCCATGTTTTGGCAGTTTACTCATAACGCAGCATGTAGCTACTAGCTAGCTAATATCGGTTGAGCTTACATCAAGTCATCAAATAAGCTATAGTTTCAATCCTTAACTACAGATATGAGCGGCAGAAGTTTTGGATGCTCGAAAAGTTATCTTTGCACTATGCGTTCACCTTTTGACCATACTTGCACAAAATTCACTATCGTGAACGATAGAACTCCTAGTCAGCATAATAATATATGCAATTATCCATACATAACCAACTTTCTCCCGGCCATTACATACATGTCCATGCTAACAGCACATACCATATTCACTGAGAACAACAAGCTCCTTAATATTCCTAAAATGATCGAGAGGAGATCATTATGAAACTTTGCCCAACATTACTTAGGCCTCCTAAAACTGATTAGGCAATAAGGTTTGTACTCACAGATTGTTATTAAGCTTTATTTTCCGAAATTAATGCATATCAAAGTAAGCTGAAGCTAAAACTTGAAGAAGCATCGCCATTCACTTGCATTATTTATTTATTTTTACAAAATTGCCATTTCTAATTTTTTACTACTAACTTACTTACACTGGAACATTATCTTATAGTTGATCCAGACATTTAAAAATATATAAGCAATCAAAGTTAGATATATTTAACCAGAAAAGATACAAAAGAGACGAGTACATTGGATCGGAGGGAGCAGAACTTGACAAAATAAAGGTAGAGAACATGAAAATTCTCTAAGCCAAACCAACTCTGAACAGATTTTGTATCCAGAAGCATTAACCTATTCTAAACAGTCCAGTACCTCATTCCATGCTAACCATTGCATGCCCTTCCAATACTCGAGCACAATTGTTGGCTCCAAAAGAAACATATCTCAGGAAGCTCAGAACTTAACTATCAAAAAAATGCAGATATGAAAGTACTAGACCCAATCCAAAACAGTCAGCGCTAAACATAGAAAAACAAATTTAGGCCCTTACAGCAAATATTGCCTACTAGACCAATCCAAGTGAGCCCCACTACTTCTTTATATCCTATGATATGTAAGTACTAGATCCAATCCAAAAAAATAGGCCCTTATGACAAATGTTGCCCACTAGACCAATCCATGTGAGCTCCACTGCTTCCATATCTCCTATGATAGGTGAAACAAGGATCACTGACGGCATCACTCCTTGCCCACCAGACAATACCAACCATTTTGGTTTCAGATAACTATTACGAATCTTAACACAAATACTTGTGAGACCATAAGACTACAGTTTTGATGCACTACTGTTATGCCGTAGAAAAAAAATCACTTCTGGGTCAGGTTTTGCAATATTAGCTACTCCCTCCGTCCGGAAATACTTGTCGGAGAAATGGATAAAAATGGACGTATCTAGAATTAAAATACATCTAGAGACATCAAGTCCTCCAACAAGTATTTCCGGACAGAGGGAGTACTTTCCATATATTTAGCATGTAACTGCATGTATTGCTTCTTAGAGTTAGACATCCTTCACAAGGAAAAGTGTTAGGTAAAAAATGAAAAGAAGAAACTAACCATTTCAATTTGGGATCAGTAAAAACAGGCCCCTTCTTCATGCATCCAATGTATGTTTGTGTATGTGTACGTTCCTTGGCCAAAAGCAAGGAGAGTCTATCTGCAGGTTAGAAATTGATGATGAAAGTGCCAACCTTACAAAAAGAAAATTTGTGTATGTTGGTCAAAGCCACCGAGAGCATATATCTTGGATGTTGTCAGTTTCTTGCTCACCTGGTCTCAAGTAAATGTCATCATCAGCTTTAACATAGAAATCAGAATCGAACAACGCATAGGCAGCCTTAAAGAATGCTAACCTAAAACATAAGATCAAATCAGTTCCCATATGAAGAGATAACATAATGATATGATACTAGCTATACTGTTTACGTTTTGTATGGAAGCCTGCTATACTCCTCCTCGAGATCTAAAAGCACAAAATCATCATATTCTTCAACCTCTCTTTCAAGAGCTGCCATCTTAGACTTGTCATTGCTTTTGCCGATAACAAATCTGAATGCCAGACCAGTAGCTTCCTCCAACCTGCAATAAAGTGAATATAATGAGAATTGCAAGAGCACTTAAGCAACATCATCACTGGATAGAAACCAAAATAAAAACTAGTTGTCATCAAGCAACAGAACTGGTGCCACGTTTATCACTAGAACTCTAGAAAGCAAATGTACAAATTCCCTGTACAGAACAATAGATTGTCCAACTTCATGCGTCATTCTTCGAACTCGAGAAAGAAAATAATTAATCACTATTTATCATTACTAGTGAGACAGAGTCCAGCAATTCAAAAGGATCAATACGTTATTCTAGAGTGATTCAACTAAAATCATGAGTATATTGCAAACTCGCAGGAGTTATGTCTAGAGAACCACCAATGCAGAAGAATTAGCAAGTCTGATGCCACAGCAGATAACTCACAATCAAACTCAAGGAGCAAATATAGAAACAAATGAATCCAATATCCATATGATCCATAGGGTGAACTTTCCATATGAATGGATGAATGAATTAGCCAGCTGTTGATCTTAACAATCAAGTGACCAGCAATGACTTATGTTAGTGACTGAGAATTATAATAGCCACAGGATGATTTGAACACACCGCAGTCAAAATCTAGATCACAGAAATGGACAAACGGAATGTTAGGCAACCGACCAGATCAACAGTTCAGCACTAAAGCTAGATCTCGAGCAACACAAGCGAACATGAACCAGGAAGCTGTGGTACCAGCGACAACTAACCGAAGGAGACCCTGCCGATCGGAGGGGAGCCACGTCCGCCTGAGCGCGCGGCGGCGGCCGACGGAGCCGAACCCGGTGAAGATCCCGACGAAGGCCATGACCTTGTGCCTGCCGCGCGATCCGGTGGCGAGGCCCGCCGGGAGATCGGTGGCGCCGGCCGCGGCATCCCCGGGGTGCCGGTCCCAGGCGACGGAGACGGAGAGCGGGTGTGAGGAGTCCGGGCAGCGGCCACGCGGGGCCTCGGCGGGCGCCCGGGAGAGGGAGACCGCGGCGGCGAGGAACCCGGCGAGGCCGAAGAGGAGGCAGGCCGCGTTGACGGCCGGCGAGGAGAGGAGGCGGCGGAGCGAGGAGCGGCGGGAGGCTGCGGCGGCCGAGGAGGAGAACAACTTGGGCGAGCTGGGCATGGCTGCGGAGGCGCCGCGCGCGCTGCCGCGAATTTGGCGGGCGGGTGGGCGGGATGGGGAGCGACGCCGCGTGCTGCGGCCGGTGCCGAGGCGGCGGCGGCGTCAGATCGGAGCAGGTCGAGTGGTGGCGGAGCGGGCGACGGGTGCGGCGGCCTCGGCCGTTTTGCTTCGTGTTTGTGTACTGTGACTGACTGGAATGTGTGCTGGGCTGGGCTTGGTCTAGAACACTATACTTTTTTCTGAAGCAATTCAGAGACATAAAACGAAATCACATTGCCTCAATTTTTTTAAATGAAATCACTAGTTAGGGCCGGTTCGACAATCCACCGGCTCCTCAAATCCGCGGATCTGGGGAGCACCGTTTCGCCCACTCTCAGATTATTAAGTGCAGCTTCATCCGCTCCGGGAGCGGAGAGGCGCGGAACGGAGGGAAACCGAACGGGCCCTTAAGGTCCCCCCTTGCAAGGAACCATTTCAAAAGCTTTGTGGAAAATTCATGTTCAAGCTAAGATCATGGTTTTCTGGTTGAGGATGCTCAAGGATTTCCTTCCTGTGTGCAGGTCGAGTTATTTAGAAGACATGTCAAAGAGGAGTCGCGGTGTCCTTTGTTTATGTGGGTATAGCGAGGAGACGATTTTCCATGCGCTTATAAAATGTGATCATGCGTTGTTATTCTGGGATGAAGCAAGGAGTTTTTTTTGGCGTAAACCTTCCTCGTCTTCACCCATTAGCTTGGGCCAAAGATCTTCTGTGACAGCTTGGTTTTTGCCTTCTCTTTTTTTCCGGACTTTCAATTGCATTTGCTTTGGATTTGGAGTTTCAAATTAATTCATATGGATTTGAACACTTGGGCCTACCCTTGATGTTCACCCAAGTGACCTCTCCACCTCCAACTCACTTTTCATTCTTTGAAAAACTTTCACAAAAGCCCACGGAATATTTTTCATAAAAGAAAAATATCCATTTTCTTCCCTAAAACTCATTTCAGAGAAGTATGTTCCAAAGCAACCCTCATTTTCTTTGCCCACAAAAATCTGAGAAAATTCTCAAATATTCTTTGAACCCTAGGGCACCTTCCCGAACAAAAATATTGCATAACTTTTTGTAATATTTTTTGCTACAGAAAATCATTTCTGTTCTAGACAGAATGATCACTTTCTACAGCAAGTACCATTTTCCTTGATTCATTAAGACTGATTTTTCTTGAGCATCATTACCCTCCTAAGAAACTACTAACCACCAAAAATCAGCTCTAAACCCTCTCTGGTTTGACCACAGTCAAGCTCACAAGTTTCTGTCCAGAAACTTGATAGCAAGAGAGCCACTCCCACAGTGCACTTGCGACCAAGCCAACTATGCAAAACGACCAAAACCACTAAGGACTAACTGCCAGACATGAATTTATGGCAAGTGGTGGCTCTATGCCAGAGTTCATGCGGGGACCACGCGTGTGCACGATGCCCACGTGCTAATCGATGCGCTCTGGATGCCTTCGCGTGCTCGCTTCCCCGGCTGCCGCACCTTGCCAAACCACGCCACCATCACGTCTTGACGTCCTTAACTCCCTCCCGGCGCTCGCCGACGCCGGAGCTCGCCGCAGCAAGCACGGGCACGGTGCGGCCAAGGCAATAGTGCGCCCGTGCCCCTGTGCTCGTCGCGTACTGCGCTCCTATGCTCGTCGCCGCTCGTCTACAGCCTCCGCGTGATCCCCGACGTCTTCCCCCTCTCTCACTGACGCCATTCGTCGCCGGGCGACGCTCCAGAGAGCTCCGGTGAGCTCTCGATCCCCGCCTCGGCCTCGGCTATAAATAGCCCATCCCGAGCTCATTTCCCTCCTCACTCACACACTCAGCACCTCACCACGACCCCGTAGGAAGCCGCAGCCCGGCCGGGCAGGCCTCTGGCCGCCACCCCCGTCCCGAACTCTCCGGCGATCCCCGTCCTAGACCCCCTCCCTCTGTAGAGCCTCTCGCGCTCCCTTGACTCCTCAGGCGTGCTCGTGGTGATCCACTGGAGTGAGCTGGTGTTGTTGGAGTTGCTGGACCGGCCTCACCTCGCCGGAATCGCCAACACCGACGAGCCCCGCCCGCTGCCGCCGCTGGAGAGCTCTGTTCCGACCCTGTCCAGCCACCTCTAGCTACACTACGGGTACGGGCAGGTGCGCCTCGACCTCCTCACCAATCCTATCCCTTTGGATCGGGCCAAGGAGCCCTCCTCGCCGTGTGCGCTCCGGCGGAGCCTCACCGTGTTCTGTCTCTCTCCCCTCCCCCTCCGACCTGACCAGCGGGGCCTGCTGTCAGCCACTCAGGCCGCGCCTGAAGCGGTATGACTGGTGGCTGTTGGGGAATGTAGTAATTTCAAAAAAATTCCTACGCACACGCAAGATCATGGTGATGCATAGCAACGAGAGGGGAGAGTGTTGTCCATGTACCCTCGTAGACCGAAAGCGGAAGCGTTATATCAACGTGGTTGATGTAGTCGTACGTCTTCACGGCCCGACCGATCAAGCACCGAAACTACGACACCTCCGAGTTCTAGCACACGTTCAACTCGATGACGATCCGCGAACTCCGATCCAGCAAAGTGTCGGGGAAGAGTTCCGTCAGCACGACGGCGTGGTGACGGTGATGATGTTCTACCGATGCAGGGCTTCGCCTAAGCACCGCTACGATATGACCGAGGTGAAATATGGTGGAGGGGGGCACCGCACACGGCTAAGGAATGATCACGAAGATCAACTTCGTGTCATGGGGTGCCCCCGCCTCGTATATAAAGGAGGAGGGGGAGTGCGGCCGCCCCTAGGGGTGCGCTGGAGGAGTCCTACTCCCACCGAGTAGGACTCCCCTCTTGCCTTGCCGGAGAAGGAAGGGGAAGGGAAAGAGGAAAGGGGCGCCCCTTCCTTGTCCTATTCGGATTAGGGGAGGGCCTGCCTGGCGGCCCTCCTCTTCTCCCTTAGGGCCCATGTAGGCCCATTAACCCGGGGGTTCCAGTAACCCCGGTACTCTCGTAAAATTCCGATTTTACCCGGAACGATTCTGATATCCAAATATAGGCTTCCAATATATCAATATTTATGTCTCGACCATTCCGAGACTCCTCGTCATGTCCGTGATCACATCCGGGACTCCGAGCAACCTTCGGTACATCAAAAACTATAAACTCATAATGTAACTGCCATCGTAACGTTAAGCGTGCGGACCCTACGGGTTCGAGAACAATGTAGACATGACCTAGAACTGTTTCCGTTCAATAACCAATAGCGGAACCTGGATGCTCATATTGGATCCTACATATTATACGAAGATCTTTATCGGTCAAAGCGCATAACAACATGCATTGTTTCCTTTGTCATCAGTATGTTACTTGCCCGAGATTCGATCGTCGGTATCTCAATACCTAGTTCAATCTCGTTACCGGCAAGTCTCTTTACTCGTTACGTAATGCATCATTCCGTAACTAACTCATTAGTTACATTGCTTGCAAGGCTTATAGTGATGTGCATTACCGAGAGGGCCCAGAGATACCTCTCCGACAATCGGAGTGACAAATCCTAATCTCAAAATACGTCAACTCAACAAGTACCTTCGGAGACACCTGTAGTGCACCTTTATAATCACCCAGTTATGTTGTGACGTTTTGTAGCACACAAAGTGTTCCTCCGGTAAGCGGGAGTTACATAATCTCATAGTCATAGGAACATGTATAAGTCATGAAGAAAGCAATAGCAACATACTAAACGATCAAGTGCTAAGCTAACGGAATGGGTCAAGTCAATCACATCATTCTCCTAATGATGTGATCCCGTTAATCAAATGACAACTCATGTCTATGGTTAGGAAACTTAACCATCTTTGATTTACGAGCTAGTCAAGTAGAGGCATACTAGTGACACTATGTTTTGTCTATGTATTCACACATGTATTATGTTTCCGGTTAATACAATTCTAGCATGAATAATAAACATTTATCATGATATAAGGAAATAAATAATAACTTTATTATTGCCTCTAGGGCATATTTCCTTCAGTCTCCCACTTGCACTAGAGTCAATAATCTAGATTACGTAGTAATGATTCTAACACCCATGGAGCCTTAGTGTTGATCATGTTTTGCTCGTGGAAGAGGCTTAGTCAATGGGTCTACAATATTCAGATCCGTATGTATCTTGCATATCTCTATGTCTCCCACCTGGACTTGGTCCCGGATGGAATTGAAGCGTCTCTTGATGTGCTTGGTTCTCTTGTGAAATCTGGATTCCTTTGCCAATGCAATTGCACCAGTATTGTCACAAAAGATTTTCATTGGACCCGATGCACTAGGTATGACACCTAGATCGGATATGAACTCCTTCATCCAGACTCCTTCATTTGTTGCTTCTGAAGCAGCTATGTACTCCGCTTCACATGTAGATCCCGCCACGACGCTTTGTTTAGAATCGCACCAACCGACACTCCACTGCTCAATAAAAACACGATCCGGTTTGCGATTTAGAATCGTCCGGATCGGTGTCAAAGCTTGCATCGACGTAACCATTTACGACTAGCTCTTTGTCACCTCCATAAACGAGAAACATATCCTTAGTCCTTTTCGTATTTCAGGATGTTCTTGACCATTGTCCAAAGATCCACTCTGGATTACTTTGGTACCTCCTGCTAAACTAATAGCAAGGCACACATCAGGTCTGGTACACAGCATTGCATACATGATAGAGCCTTGGCTGAAGCATAGGGAACTTCTTTCATTTTATCTCTATCTTCTGCAGTGGTCGGGCATTGAGTCTGACTCAATTTCACACCTTGTATTACAGGCAATAACCCTTTCTTTGCTTGATCCATTTTGAACTTTTTCAAAACTTTATCAAGGTATGTGCTTTGTGAAAGTCCAATTAAACGTCTTGATCTATCTCTATAGATCTTGATGCCTAATATGTAAGCAGCTTCACCGAGGTCTTTCATTGAAAAACTTTTATTCAAGTATCCTTTTATGTTATCCAGAAATTCTATATCATTTCCAATCAATAATATGTCGTCCATATATAATATCAGAAATGCTACAGAGCTCCCACTCACTTTTTCGTAAACACAGGCTTCCCCAAAAGTCTGTATAAAACCATATGCTTTGATCACACTATCAAAGCGTTTATTCCAACTCTGAGAGGCTTGCACCAGTCCATAAATGGATCGCTGGAGCTTGCACACTTTATTAGCTCCTTTAGGATTGACAAAACCTTCTGGTTGCATCATATACAACTCTTCTTCCAGAAATCCATTCAGGAATGCAGTTTTGACATCCATTTGCCATATTTCATAATCATAAAATGCGGCAATCGCTAACATGATTCGACAGACTTAAGCATCGCCATGAGATGAGAAGGTCTCATCGTAGTCAACCCCTTGAACTTGTCGAAAACCTTTTGCAACAAGTCGAGCTTTGTAGACGATAACATTACCGTCGTCGGTCTTCTTCTTCAAGATCCATTTATTCTCTATTGCTTGCCGATCATCGGGCAAGTCAACCAAAGTCCACACTTTGTTCTCATACATGGATCCCATCTCAGATTTCATGGCTTCAAGCCATTTTGCGGAATCTGGGCTCACCATCGCTTCTTCATAGTTCGTAGGTTCACCATGATCTAGTAGCATGACTTCTAGAACAGGATTACTGTACCACTCTGGCGCGGATCTTACTCTGGTTGATCTACGAAGTTCAGTAACAACTTGATCTGAAGTTTCGTGATCATCATCATTAACTTCCTCACTAATTGGTGTAGGTGTCACAGAAACCGGTTTCTGTGATGAACTACTTTCCAATAAGGGAGCTGGTACCGTTACCTCATCAAGTTCTACTTTCCTCCCACTCACTTATTTCGAGAGAAACTCCTTCTCTAGAAAGGATCCATTCTTAGCAACGAATGTCTTGCCTTCGGATCTGTGATAGAAGGTGTACCCAACTGTCTCCTTTGGGTATCCTATGAAGACACATTTTTCCGATTTGGGTTCGAGTTTATCAGGTTGAAGCTTTTTCACATAAGCATCGCAGCCCCAAACTTTCAGGAACGACAACTTTGGTTTCTTGCCAAACCATAGTTCATAAGGAGTCGTCTCAACGGATTTTGATGGTGCCCTATTTAACGTGAATGCGGACGTCTCTAAAGCATAACCCCAAAACGATAGCGGTAAATCAGTAAGAGACATCATAGATCGCACCATATCTAGTAAAGTACGATTAAGACGTTCGGACACACCATTACGCTGTGGTGTTCCGGGTGGCGTGAGTTGCGAAACTATTCCACATTGTTTCAAATGTAGACAAAACTCATAACTCAAATATTCTCCTCCACGATCAGATCATAGAAACTATTCCGGGGAACGTAGTAATTTCAAAAGAAAAAATCCTACGCACACGCAAGATCATGGTGATGCATAGCAACGAGAGGGGAGAGTGTTGTCCACGTACCCTCGTAGACCGAAAGCGGAAGTGTTATATCAATGCGGTTGATGTAGTCATACGTCTTCACGGCCCGACCGATCAAGCACCGATACTACGGCACCTCCGAGTTCTAGCACACGTTCAGCTCGATGACGATCCCCGGACTCCGATCCAGCAAAGTGTCGGGGAAGAGTTCCGTCAGCACGACGGCATGGTGATGGTGATGATGTTCTACCGACGTAGGGCTTCGCCTAAGCACCGCTACGATATGACCGAGGTGGAATATGGTGGAGGGGGGCACCGCACACGGCTAAGGAACGATCACGAAGATCAACTTCTGTGTCATGGGGTGCCCCCTGCCCCCGTATATAAAGGAGGGAGGGGGGAGGTGCGGCCGCCCCTAGGGGTGCGCTGAGGAGTCCTACTCCCACCGGGAGTAGGACTCCCCTCTGCCTTGGCCGGAGAAGGAAGGGGAAGGGAAAGAGGAAGGGGCCCCCTTCCTTGTCCTATTCGGACTAGGGGGGAGGGGGCACGCTGCTTGCCCTGGCCAGCCCTTCTCTTCTCCCTTAGGGCCCATGTAGGCCCATTAACCCCCCCCCAGGAAGGGGGTTCAATAACCCTGCACTCGGTAAAATTCCGATTTTACCCGGAACGATTCTGATATCCAAATATAGGCTTCCAATATATCAATCTTTATGTCTCGACCATTCCGAGACTCCTCGTCATGTCCGTGATCACATTCGGGACTCCGAACAACCTTCGGTACATCAAAAACTATAAACTCATAATGTAACTGTCATCGTAACGTTAAGCGTGCGGACCCTACGGGTTCGAGAACAATGTAGACATGGCCTAGAACTGTTTCCGGTCAATAACCAATAGCGGAACCTGGATGCTCATATTGGCTCCTACATATTCTATGAAGATCTTTATCGGTCAAACCGCATAAAAACATATGTTGTTCCCTTTGTCATCGGTATGTTACTTGCCCGAGATTCGACCGTCGGTATCTCAATACCTAGTTCAATCTCGTTACCGGCAAGTCTCTTTACTCGTTACGTAATGCATAATTCCGTAACTAACTCATTAGTTACATTGCTTGCAAGGCTTATAGTGATGTGCATTACCGAGAGGGCCCAGAGATACCTCTCCGACAATCGGAGTGACAAATCCTAATCTCGAAATACGTCAACTCAACAAGTACCTTCGGAGACACCTGTAGTGCACCTTTATTATCACCCAGTTACGTTGTGACGTTTGGTAGCACACAAAGTAATCCTCCAGTAAGCGGGAGTTACATAATCTCATAGTCATAGGAACATGTATAAGTCACGAAGAAGGCAATAGCAACATACTAAACGATCAAGTGCTAAGCTAACGGAATGGGTTAAGTCAATCACATCATTCTCCTAATGATGTGATCCCGTTAATCAAATGACAACTCATGTCTATGGTTAGGAAACTTAACCATCTTTGATTTACGAGCTAGTCAAGTAGAGGCATACTAGTGACAATATGTTTTGTCTATGTATTCACACGTGTATTATGTTTCCGGTTAATACAATTCTAGCATGAATAAGAAACATTTATCATGATATAAGGAAATAAATAATAACTTTATTATTGCCTCTAGGGAATATTTCCTTCAGTGGCGCCCGGGCGTTTTACGCCTTCGACGTCACCCCCCCTGGATTTTCTTTTTAATTCAAATTTAGTTTAAATTTGACCAGAACTTTGACCAGCTCTTACTCCTATTCTACAAGTCCAAATGATTTTATTCTTTTTGCATTCTGTTCTTACTGGAAAACTCTAGCAGCACACCCAAGATGGGATTTTTCCTTGCTGCCTAGAATTTCTGGTAATTTTCAGAAGTGTTTTGATATTTTATTTTTGGTCATTTGAATTATTTTCAGAAGGTGAAGCTTGTCTTGAAGGCATCCAGAAGGAGTGTGAAGCTCCTTTGCACCAAGGCAAGCCACAACAACATTATCATGGTGTCTTTGCAATATTCATGATTTTATACTTGAATATATATATTATTCCTTGCATATAGTGTTAAAATAAATAATGCTTGTGTTATTTAGTTTTGTCATGATAAGAAGGCTTAGTTAACAGAAGTGAATGTTTTAACTAGTGAGTGTAGCTTGAATAGTTGATCCAAGTAGATTGTCATGACTATGGTGATATGATTATCGGTCTTATTTTTGCTATATTCATGCTAAGAAAATTTTTGTTTGATTTATGCCAACTAAAGTAAGGAGTATAAATACAAAGTAAGGAAGAACCAGAAATGTTGAAAGTTAAGTTTGAGCAAGTAGAACTTGATTGAAGTTGATCTGCTGTGAGTTGTGATGCATGTTATATGATTGCATAAGCATGGCATATTTTGACTCGAGCATTTTATTTGAAGTTAAACCTGATGATAAAAGAACTTGAACATAAAGTTGGTCGGGTCATGGTGCCACTGAATCAGGCTGACGAGTGCAACCACATTTGCCTTTATGGGGAGGCCGGTAGTCGTCCGTTGTCATGCCTGTTGTCGGTGCCTCCAACGAGGGAACGTTATGGGCATGTGTTACCCTGGCCCGGTAAGCAAACATAACCTTGTGGACCCGTGTTGTTATGGTACCGAGTCCCCGTTTGGGACAGTTTGTTTGCCACGACAATGGTAGTTTTGCCTTTGGTAGGCTGGGTCACCCAGGACTAAGCCCAGTGGGGAGTTGGTTGGAGTGGCCGTAAGAGTGTCATGGCAATGGGAGAGTTCTGTCGGAATGCCGTTGGTCCACCGGAATGGGAGTGTGAGGCCATGGATTCCGTGGTGTGGGTAAAGTGCGCTACCTCTGCAGAGTGTATTAATCTATCGATAGCCGCGGCCGTGGATAAGGGCCCAGTTCGTAAGTAAGTCACACCATGGATCAACTGTTTTTAATCAATCTTGCACACTAATCAACTTGCATTGCACTGGTTGGATGATGATGAAGTCGGTGAGGCTGATGGTTGTGGTATCATTTGTGATCCAGGAATGATCATGTTTTGGTTACGAGGTAACCAGTTGGACCAAGCATGGTTCTGTCCGTGTTTCGTCGTGAGCACTGTTTCGGTTGCAAGGCAACCGGTTGGTAAGAGAGTCCGTGTGACTCGATGCACAAGTATGGTTTCACTGCATGAGTAGTATGTTGTTGTTTGCATTTAACCGGATTAAATGTCATGATGTTGTTTGTCAGTATGGTTCTGTTTGCTGTAAGCTTGCAAGTACATTCAATGTACTGACCTGGCGTGTTATGCCAGATTTCAGGAAAATCTAACTGGATCCGAGAGCTGCCGTGTCTAGACCGTGTCCACATCGGTGTCCTTGTGCTATGGAGTCCCGTTACGTCGTTGTTCCGCTGCCGTGTAGATGTCATGCTTGAGGTCCCTTTATGTCTACTAATTAAATAATGAACATATTGTTCAGCCGCACCGAGTGTGCCGCTTGGCCTCGCAACTTGTTGTAATGTCACTCTATGCTTCCGCTAGTTTCAATAAAGCAGTGATTTCTGTACCAATATGTTGTGTGTTGCCAGAAGACATGATATTTGGGTTGGCAATACAGGGTAAACCGGTCGCTCTTAGCAGGGGTGCCACAACGCTTGGTATCAGAGCAGCACTGACTGTAGGACACGATAGACTACCGACGTGTTAGCTGGACGTTAGCTGGAGTAGAAGTTGAGTGCCGGTAGTGTTTGTAGCTGATTGTTGCATCGCATGCAATCGTTTCATTTTTATTCCTAACCCACTAATGGTTGTGAGTGTAGATGGCTCCGGTGCCGTATCCATGTCAGTTGCAGCTGATGCCGTACACCTCACCGCATCTCCTTCGTGGCGTGTGGCATCGACTGTACCCTCATGGTGATGACCCAGCATATCGGGTGTACCGGGAGCGTCTAGCCGACTCCGTGTATGAGTATCACGCTGTGGTTACTCTGCGCACCAGTTCGTCAACAGGCTCTTACACTCATACCTCTCGGAGCGGTTATGCATCCACCGCCGCTCAGGCTGTCTAGTATGCAACATTCGAGATTCTTGTTGAGTTACGCTACACAAAGTCTCAGATGCAGAACCATCTAGGTTTTCGTTTCTACCCATTGAGGGAGTCCTGGACTAGGGGGTGTCCAGATAGGCGAACTATCATCTTTGGCCGGACTCCTAGACTATGAGGATACAAGATTGAAGACTTCGTCCCGTGTCCGGATGGGACTTTCCTTGGCGTGGAAGGCAAGCTTGGCGATACGGATATGTAGATCTCCTACCATTGTAACCGACTCTGTGTAACCCTAACCCTATTCGATGTCTATATAAACCGAAGGGTTTTAGTCCGTGGGACGAACAACAATCATACCATAGGCTAGCTTCTAGGGTTTAGCCTCTCCGATCTCGTGGTACATCTACTCTTGTACTACCCATATCATCAATATTAATCAAGCGGGGAGTAGGGTATTACCTCCATCGAGAGGGCCCGAACCTGGGTAAAACATCGTGTCCCTTGTCTCCTATTACCATCCGCCTAGATGCACAGTTCGGGACCCCCTACCGAGATCCGCGGTTTGACACCGACATTGGTGCTTTCATTGAGAGTTCCTCGTGTGCGTCACCTATAGGCCCGATGGCTCCTTCGATCATCAACAACGACACAGTCCAGGTGAGACTTTTCTCCCGGAGAGATCTTCGATTCGGCGGCTTTGCATCGCGGGCAATTAAGCAGCCATCTGGAGCAGATCGAAGCTTCGCCCCGCCATCGTGTCGATTTGGAAGCTTGAACTATACGGCCGATGTCCGCAGAGACTTGATCTTCGACGGATTTGAGCCACAGCCGAGCGTGCCGCACTGTCTCGATGGGTACGATCTAGCTCTGCCGTCGAACAATGCCCTGGAGGCCGCACCAGCGCCCGCTCCGACCCTTAATCTGGAGCCGGTTCCCCCGATCGAGGACGAGTGGTTGGACACCGCCTCGGGGGCTATGATCTCAACGGCGATTGAGCCGAACTCCATCCCTGTCCCTTGCGAAGACCGTGACTCCAAGGTGCCGGAGTCCTCTCCGGACTCCGAACCCTCCGTACCCCTGCCAATCGAATCCGATTGGGCGCCAGTCATGGAATTCACTGCCGCAGACATCTTTCAGCACTCGCCCATTGGCGACATCCTGAATTCACTAAAGTCTCTCTCTTTATCCGAGAGCCTGGCCGGACTACGGTCGGGAAGGGCTGGATGCGACGACGAAGAAATTCAACGCCCACCCACCACCCACTTTGTAGCCACTGCCGATGATTTAACCGACATGCTCGACTTCGACTCAAGACATCAACGGTATGGATGACGATCTTTGGAGACGACCAAGAACCAGCACCTCTGGCAATCGAAGGCCACCTCGTCATACGACATATACATGGTGGACATCCCAAAAGATGGGAACGGCGATGGAACAACGGAGGATGACCCTCAAGAAACAGCCCAGCGCCGACGTCGTGACGCCGCTCTAAATCCCGCCACGGTAAAACGGCGATTCCGCACGGAGACAATAATACCCCGGACAGTGAAGACGACCCCTCCAAAGCGGGACTCGGCGCAGGAGGAGGAGAAGCAAGTCCGCCTGACGGTCTGCGCGAAAAGAGAGGTAGAGGGCGATAATTATCGCCCCCCTCCGAAGGCGAGGCAAGCCTCGACGACGACCAATTAAATCGTGCGAGGACCCCGTCGAACAAGAGCGTTTTAAATGCAGGCTCATGGCCACCGCAAGTAGCCTCAGAAAAAGCAGCAACAACTTAGAGCTGACCAAGACACGCTAGGCGACAAATGGACTGAAGTCCTTGCAGTAGAAGAGTATGAACTCGACGCCTCCAAAAGCTACCCCAAACGCAGGCCGTTGCCTCGATCGGAGGAGGAAGCACCCAAGTCACCAGCGCCACGACATGGCAGACCGGCCACCCGTGGCGCATGACGAGAAGCCTCTCGGCCCTCGCTCAAGCCACGCCCGATGCCGCTCCAAAAGTACCAAGGCACGGGAAAACGCGCTGGACTTGCGAGATATATTGGAGGATAAGGCAAAGCATACAAGATCGATCTATAGATCGTGTGGGCGCCCAACGACTTGGGATGATTACCGTCACGCCGGATACAACAAACCTGGCCGGGCCGAACACAATAGACAAAGCTCATATGAGCTACGTCGTGATATAGCCCAATACAGAGGCGCCACACACCCACTATGCTTCACAGATGAAGTGATGGATCATCAAATCCCTGAGGGCTTCAAACCCGTAAACATCGAATCATACGATGGTACCACAGATCATGCGGTCTGGATCGAGGACTATCTCCTCCATATCCACATGGCCCGCGGTGATGATCTACATGCCATCAAATACCTCCCACTCAAGCTTAAAGGACCAGCTTGGCATTGGCTTAACAGCTTGCCAGCAGAATCAATTGGTTGTTGGGAGGACACGGAAGCCGCATTCCTTGATAACTTCCATGGCACATATGTGCGACCACGACATGATGACCTTAGCCATATAATTCAGCAGCGGAAGAATCGGCGGACAATTACGGGCGCGGTTCCTAACAAAGAAAAATCAGATCGTCATTGTCCGGATGCGGCGGCGCTAGCAGCCTTCAAACACAACATCCGCGACGAGTGGCTAGCCCGGCACCTAGGACAGGAAAAGCCGAAATCCATGGCAGCCCTCACCACACTCATGACCCGCTTTATGCGGAGAGGACAGCTGGCTAGCTCGAAGCAACAACTTGGCCAAACACCACGGTAGTTCGGATACCAAGGACAACAATGGCAGGTCGCATCGCAACAAGAATAAGCGCCGCGTGCGGTGATAATACTGAAGATCTGACGGTAAATGCGGATTCGAGGCTCTAAACCCGATCAGCGGAAGAAGCCATTCAAAAGAAATCGCGAGGCCCGTCCAACTTGGACCGAATACTCGATCGCTTGTGCGGATACATGGCACCCCAAAAACAGCCAACCACACCAACAGGGATTGTTGGGTGTTCAAACAAGTAGGCAAGCTAAGCGCGAAAACAACGACAAGGGGCTGCATAGCGATGGCGAAGAAGAGCCCGGCCGCGAGCGATAGAGGACGAAGGGGTTTCGCACAAGTGCGGACGGTGAATGTTGGGGATACAACTACGGTGTGAACCGCCCGGAAGGGCGGTTTACCCTCGATTCATGATCGAGCCCATATGGAGGCACGGAGCCCAGGGCGAATTAAGGTCCATACATGTAAACCGCCTTAGTATTGTAGCTTGTGTTGTAAGACAAGAAAGGAGAGACCAAGCCGGACTCTTGTATGGGCGGATTGGGATTCAGAGACCCGACCGGGCGTCAACCCGTGTATATAAGGGACGACCGGCGGCGAGTTAAGGACGAGAGAATTGAGGCTAAGGCAAAGCTATTGCTCCTAGCCGCGAAACCATATCAATCACACCAAGCCCGGGCGTAGGTTTTACCTTCATCGAAGGGGCGAACGATATAATTCCCGTGTCTTGTGTCCGCTTTAACCCTCTAGGTTAACCCGTACGATGGCCCTCGACTAAGTCCTTTCATGAGGACATCTGCGTGACAATTCCATGACGCTTGGCGCCCACCGTGGGGCTATCGCACGATGGTTTGATGATCTTAGAGGCAAGTTCGAAGGACTCGAAGGTTATCTGATGGGCGGATGACTAAGAGTCGTCGCGGCAAGCTCTACATCGGCGATGCGGATTTGGGGCCCCGAGGCCAGCTTTCGAGTTGAGTCTGGTGCAGGTCCCCTTTGGCGGCATACACGTGTTCATCGGCAAGATCGGCGAGTCGGGGCTGGGCCGGACGTCTGACAGCCTTGTCAAGGCGGCTCGGTGGGCGAAGAAGAGTCCTGCCTGGCTAAACCGGCGGTCAAGCATGTTTTCGTGGGAGTCGTCCACGGAGGTTTCTGGCGGTTCAGCATATGGTAATGGCGCTTCGTTTACTCTGGCGGCGAATCGTCGCCGGAGAAACCGAGTCTCTGTACCGGCTGCAGGATGGCGGATCGGGGCTGTTCCGGCGGAGAGTATTCGGACCTTTGATCTACCCAACCGGGTTGGGGTCTTCATGGCGATGCGAGGCGCTTCACTCTTCGACCGGGCGCCTGGTCGCCGGTTCAGCGCGGTGATGGCGGCCGGGGCGGAGACCTGTCGCCCACCGGCTCAAGTTTTGTCGAGCTTTTCGGCGCGTGGCTGTGCTCATGGCGGAAGCTAATCCGTCGGATCGGGACCTGCACTGCGGAGATTGCAAAGGTGAGGGAACAGATCACTAAAGCTAAAGCGGACTGGCGGCCGCGGACGAGCGGATGGCGATGGAGCGAGCCGCTTTGGATCTGCGAGCTTATAGGCTCGGTTGGACGAGGCGCGTCACGAAAGTCATGAAAAGGAAGCACAGTCCCGTTTACCTTCCGTTTTTGAGGTAGGGAGCTTTTCAATACCCGGGGGCAGGGACCGATAATCCGCCGCCGTTGGTAAACGGCGGAAGCACAGGGACGGCCGCACCGTTCAGCCCGTCGGTAGATCTGCCTCGCCATCATACCGGTCGCCCAGACCGTGCGGACACCTCCGGGTCACTACTCCAACCTGATGGATAATCTCGTGGCAGCTGCGGCACGGTTGGAGGCAATTCAATTGAAGGCGATTCACATAGCGGTAGAGACACGCCGGGTTAAGGAGCTCCTCGGGGCGGCCTGGCTCGGCAAGCGTGCTAAATGCGATCGGGATCGGATCCACTCCACCCCCGCCCGGCGGAGCTATAGCCGGCGCGTCGACGAACCGGCCGTATCAAGCAATGCGCGAGCGGTCCGCCTCGCGGCAACAATCCGCGGCGGCTTTGAAGATGCTCAAGTGGTAGTGGACGCGCCAGGGTGCGTAGGGAGGCGAGTTAGCGGCACAAGCGGAGGATCATCCGCCCGCGCCCGGTTCGGCCGACCATCTTGAACCGGGGTCACGTCGGCTCTTTGGGGTGCCTTGCCTCGTCCCGCTTTACATAGCGTCGCGCTTGCCCAAGGACTTCAAGGGCGCGCAAGGTGCCAAATTATCTTGCCGATTTGGCTCGGGCGTGGATAGAAAGCTACGAGATGGCCATGGAGATGCTAGACGTGGATGAAGCCGCGTGTGCGAAGTACTTCACAATGATGTTGGAAGGTACGGCCCGGACTTGGTTGAAGAACTTGCCGCCCAACTCTATCAGCTTGTGGACCCAGTTGCGAGCCCGGTTCATCCAAAATTTCAAAGACACCTGTAAACAGCCCATGTCTGTGGTGGATCTGGCGGCTTGTGACCTTTGGAGACGAACATGATTCCAGATCAAAAACATTGACATTTGAGGTGGTGAAAATCCAAAGCCCTTACCACGCCCTCTTTGGGCGGCCGGCTTATGCTAAGTTTATGGCACGGCCCTGTTATGTTTACTTACAGCTAAAAATGCCGGGCCACAAAGGAACGATAACGGTTCATGGGAGCCGCCGGATTGCTTTGGAGTGCGAGGAAGGTGATGCGGCTTCTGGAGTCGGTTTGCGCCACGGAAGAGCTAAAGTACTATAAAGATAATGTTGATCCGTGGATATGACCCCATTGAAGAAGCCAACTCTGAGCATGATCCGGACTTGAAGTTCAAATCAGCGGTGAGGCGAAACTTGTTGATTTTGTGCGGGCGATTCGTCCAGCAGTTCACCATCGGTGCCAACTTGGATCCTAAATAGGAAAAGCGCGCTCATCGAGTTCATCCGTGAGAATCGGGACATTTTGCATGGAAGCCTTCGACATGCGGGTGTACTGAGGAACTCGCTGAGCACACTCTTAATGTTGACCGAAATACAAACCGGTAAAACAGTTTCTTCGCGGTTTAATGAGGAAAAGCGCAAAGCCATCGGAGAAGAAGTTGCTAGGCTTTTGGCAGCGGGGTTTATCGTCGAAGTCTTTCATCCGGGTGGCTTGCTAATCCGGTGTTGGTCCTTAAGAAGAATGGCACTTGGCGCGTGTGCGTGGATTACACAGATCTTAACAAAGCTTGTCCGGCAGATCCTTTCGCCCTCCCGCATTGACCAGATCATTGATGCGACGGCGGGTTGCGGCGTTTGAGCTTTTTGGATCGTATTCGGTTATCACCAGATTAAGATGGCGGTTAAGGACCAGGAGAAAGCGGCGTTTATTACCTTTTGGAGCCTTACATTATGTGTCTATGCCTTCCGGGCTCAAGGCGCCCAAGCAACTTATCGGCGTTGCGTGTAATTGTTTGCATGAACAGGATCGGTCATAGCGTGCGCTTATGTGGATGATATCGTGGTGAAATCAAAGCGAAGGAAACATTGATCGAGGATTTAAGAAACTTTTGACAACTTGCGGGTGTACAAGATGATGCTCAACCCGGCCAAGTGCGTTTTGGTGTTCGGCGAGCAAATTGTTGGGTTTTCTTGTGTCCAACCGAGGATTGAGGCTAATCCGGAGAAGATTACAGCTATCACCTCCTTGGCCAAGCCAAAGTGCATCAACGATGTCCAACGTTTGACAGGCGGATTGCTGCGCTAAGCGGTTTATCGATCGACTAGGAGAGAAGGCTATCCTTTGTACGGTTCTTTGAAGAAGCGGATCAATTAAATGCGGAGCTCGGTGGCGATGAGGCATTGGAGGATTTAAAGCGGCGGTAGCCAACCCTTTGTTCTTGCTGCCCCTATTGACAAGGAGCCGCTCTGTTATATGTTCTTGCTAATGCCGTGGCGGTGAGTGTGGCTATTGTGGTGGAAGCGCAAGGAGGCAGGAAGGAGCATCGGTTCAGCGGCCCGTTTATTACATCGGTGAGGTTCTCATCGAATCCAAACAAAGATATCCGCATTGGCGAAAGCTGGTATATGGAGTTTTATGGCAATCGAAGCTAAAGCAATATTTCCAAGGGCACCCCATCACGGTGGTCGATTCGGCTCCCTTGGGCGATATCATCTTGAGCCGGGAAGCGGCGGCGGATTGCTAAGTGGGCTATAGAACTTGGGCATACGGTTTAAGGTATGTGCCGGACAGCCGTAAAGTCGAGCACTTGTGGATTTCATTAATGATTGGACGGAGTTGCAAGCGCCAGAAGAGAAGCGGATCACACCTATTGGACCATCCACTTTGATGGGTCCAGGCAATTGGAGGGCTCGGGGGCTGGAGTCGTATTAACTTCCCCACGAGGTGACAAGTTCTGTTATGTTCTCCGCCTAATGTTCCCTTGTACTAACAATGCAGCCGAGTATGAAGCTTTGCTCCATGGTCTCCGGATGGCTAAGAAATGAACCTCACCGGGTTAAATGCTTTGGTGACTCGGACTTGGTGGCCCGGCAAGTATCCGTGCTTGGGACTCAATGATATCATAACCCACATACCCAAAGGGAGCGGAAGCGTGCGCTAAGGGGCGTATATGCGATGGAGCCGATCGCCCAAGTTCAACCCATGGTCCTCTGCCCGATCACCTTTGATCAAAGGACCACCCACTAACATCAAATCACGGCGGATTCGCCGCGTGGTTCTTGACCCAATCATCGACGGATTTCACCTCGCTAGAGCCACGATGGGCGGCGGTAGCAGCACGAACCTGCTTTATCGAGGATACGGTCGCAAAATGGGCATAGACCCTCAAGTTAAACCCACAAAGACGACCTTTAAAGGCGTCATACCAGTGTAGAGGCCAATTATGCAGGCTCGATTACACTCGAAGTGGTCTTGGATCCCGGATAACTTCGAGCGAAGAGTTAATCTTCGACATAGTCCCGTTCATGGCGGCTATCATGCACTTTGCTCGGACGAACCGCATTGCAAAGTTCAATGCGGTGCCGCACTCGCATACCTCAAGCTCAAGATGCGGGCCCTCGAGGTAATCACGGTAAATGGAAACACCGAGCGCTCTCTCCGAAGGAGGAGCACAGCGGCCCTCGTGGCGGAGGTGCAAGGCAGCCTCTCACAGCAATTCTCGAGTCCGGCCACTAAATGTCGGACAACATCCAGCGCGCCGGAGTAACCTACAACAAGACCGCTGGCACGATCCAAGCACAGCGTAGCAATCCGCCCCAACCCAGCCCTCGCGAAGTTGCGAAGCCGATTACTACTGCGTACATAACTACGCTCTGGAGATACCATGGGCATAAGGGGAGGGGCATGACCACGGCACGCCCAGAATGCGGCTCAAACCGCACCAGGGGCTCCCGATTGTGTCATTCTTTTTCTTTTTTCTTTTTTCTTACTTTCAAGACTCTGTTCTCCAGAAGCCCTGTCCAGCGTTAGCGCCGAACTCACGATGCAGCAGCCAGAGAAACTGAAAGCTACGTCGAGTGTCCAGGTGGTCTCTACTACGAGCATTATACCTGTTTTACATACCATCCCATGCTTACCCCACGGAGGGGCATGTTAAATAGTCCCATCCCTTGCTTATCGCACAATTTGTATCGTTCTACTTTTATTTGCAGTTTCTTTTGAATAACCAATATATAGCTCTTGCCTATTATTGCACTCCTCTCTTTATCTATATATATGTTCATTTCATGACATGTTGCACCCGTACACTTTGGTACGACCAATACACCAGGGGCTTAAGTTCCCCAGAATATGGTGTTAGAAATCCGAACACTCTCACGAGTGCGGCACCCCGAACTTATAACATTATATGCATCGGCTCCGAATCATGTCTTGGGTCAATAGTTGGGTTTGCCCGGCTCCTATGTTTTGCTACCTTACGTTCCGTTCTATCGGCTAACGCGGCACCAGGAGAACCACTGCGATTGTGCCCCGGTTGAGCTGGGTTGAGCACCTCAGTGGAGAAAGCTAAAACTGACCGTCATGATAGGGCGAGAGCCGGTCGCTGTTCGAGAGGTTTTTTCGGGTCCCTAAAGACTTATGCCGCTTAGAGCGAGGAGTCGGCATTGCCGACCAAAGGCGTGGATAGCGCCCCGAACTCGGTCTTCCGAATACTAGGGGCTTCACCGAAATTTAAAATTATAGAATTCTATGGCTAAGTGAGAGTGTTCAAGCATTATAAGTTCGGTTGCCTTGTTCGTTGCGTTAAGCGCCTCCCTCGACGGACCCAAGAATGGGAACAAGAGTGCTCAAGTTTATCCCGAACACCCCAACACTCATGGCATGGGGGCTGAAGCCAACGACTTGCCATCTCTCAAATTTGATAAACGGCCCACAGAAGGTAATATTTTAAATTAACAAGCGTTGCTTAGCGCATATGAACAAGTCTTCAGTGCACATGATAACAAATGCAAGTCTATTAAAAATTACATCTTTGGAGCACTCATCCGCTATACGGCGGGCACCCTTCAGGACGCCCTCATAATACATTTCGGGCGTGCGATACTCCTTGCCCTTCGGTGGCCCGTTCGTCACAAGCTTCTCCGCATCCAGCTTGCCCCAGTGCACTTTAGCACGGGCAAGGGCCCGATAGGCACCTTCAATGCAGACGGAGCGCTTGATGACTTCAATCCATGGACGAGGCGTCCACCAGCCGCCCGCACTAGCCCAAAAGTAGCTCCTGGCATGGCTTCCAATGGCCACGGTCGAACTATAAGGCCCTTCATGGCCTGTTAAGCGACCTTGTGGAGCTCGACCAGTGCTTCACTGGTCGCTTAGGGCACCGGATGTCCGACCTCGATATCTTGAGACGAACACCTTCTCCGTCGAGCTCCCTCCTTGGCGCGGTGAAACGGCAACATCGGATACATTAGGGGCAGATCTGCGAATGCTCCCAGAGCTCGAATCCGGGTAAGTAATAGGTAATTCACTTTCACATGCTTGCTTTGCATAAAGAATGCCTTACCGCGCTATCTTCTTTAATGATTCAATTTCTTGGAGGGCTTTTGGGCTTGGCCTTGGCGGCTTTGGCACTCTCAAGAGCCGAGGCGACTCGAACTCTCGAGTCTTGAGTCACGCTCCAAACTCTCGTGTTTTCCACGAGCACAGGAGCTCTTGCCGTACCTCCGCCACCCGCTCCTCCTGCTTCTCTCGCTCGGTGCGCTCCGGCCGCTTTGCTTTCGGCGCAGAGACACCGCTTCCTTGAGGTCGCCACCTCGTTAGTGGCCCCTACAATACCCACGTTATTCCTGTCATTTTTGCAACGAATCCTTTCTATAAGGTATTTCTTTAATAAGGTATTACTTACCTTCCTTGTCCTCAAGCTGCTTCTTGGCTTGGCCGAGCTGGTTCTCGGACCGCCCGAGGCTCTCCTTCAATGCATTGACCTCCATGATCGGTCTGACAGTCGGTCAGCAGGAGCGTCTGCATTCCCATATTGACATACTTATGTTAGACTCCTCCGTATATCTTTTAGATCCTTAGTCCGGCTTTTCTTTCCGAACACCGAACTAAGCATCGAGAACTACTGTCTATCGGTAATATTTTTACATATTCTAAACTTACCTCAAAGCACATTAGAAGGTTGAGTACAGGCTTGATCAGCCCGCTCTTGGCGGATGAACTTTCTGGATCACCGCACTCATGATAGTGTGGTGCTCCTCGTTGATGGGCGCCGTTAAGCGCCTCCAACAAACTATCCGGTGCCTCCGGTTGGGCGGAGGTCACGGTGTCGCAGATCTTGCCCTTCTTACGAAGGGCCGCTGCCGGTCTTGAACCATTGCTGGTTCGACGCGAATCGACATAGTGCGGACTTAGAGCCCTACGGGGTTTTGCCCCTTTGTGCCCGTCAGGAGGTAGCTTTGGGCGCCTCGAGGACCACCTCCTCCTGGTTGGGCCCCTTTGGGACTCCACCGCTACTGTCATCTGCGTCACGAGGAGAGGAGGCGGTCGGAAGTGAAGTGCTATTCACATCCGGCGTATCCGAGGAGCCGCTTCGACGAAGTGGCAAGATCGTCCCTGGGCGACTACGTGGTTATATTCGGCGTTAGAAGACACTATCGACAAATGAAAATCCATGAGTTATTACGGAATCCGGACACTTACAATCTCGCCAGGCTTGGCCTTGTTGGCCCTCCTCCTCGTCGCTGTCGGCGTTGGTGGAGAAGTCCGGAGGAAGGTCCTTCCTTCTTGGACTCTCCGGCCTCCCCAATTGGGGCGGCCTTCCTTTTCTTCTCCTTCACTGGGGAGAGGCTTCTTCTCCTCCTCCTCTTCCTCGGAGGAGGATTACGCCTCGAGGTCATCGGGCGATGAGTCCGACGGCACTGGCGCCGGAGCTCTTCGAGTTCCGTGGTGAAGGAAATATGCCCTAGAGGCAATAATAAAGTTATTATTTATTTCCTTATATCATGATAAATGTTTATTATTCATGCTAGAATTGTATTAACTGGAAACATAATACATGTGTGAATACATAGACAAGCAGTGTCACTAGTATGCCTCTACTTGACTAGCTCGTTAATCGAAGATGGTTATGTTTTCTAACCATAGACATGAGTTGTCATTTGATTAACGGGATCACATCATTAGGAGAATAATCTGATTGACATGACCCATTCCGTTAGCCTAGCACTTGATCGTTTAGTATGTTGCTATTGCTTTTTTCATGACTTATACATGTTCCTGTAACTATGAGATTATGCAACTCCGTTTACGGAGGAACACTTTGGTGCTACCAAGCGTCTACAACGTAATCGGGTGATTATAAAGGAGTACTACAGGTGTCTCCAAAGGTACATGTTGGGTTGGCGTATTTCGAGATTAGGTTTTGTCACTCCGATTGTCGGAGAGGTATCTCTGGGCCCTCTCGGTAATACACATCACATAAGCCTTGCAAGCATTGCAACTAATAAGTTAGTTGCGAGATGATGTATTACGGAGCGAGTAAAGAGACTTGCCGATGTGAGATTGAACTAGGTATTGGATACCGACGATCGAATCTCGGGCAAGTAACATACCGATGACAAAGGGAACAAAGTATGTTGTTATGCGGTTTGACCGATAAAGATCTTCGTAGAATATGTAGGAGCCAATATGGGCATCCAGGTTCCGCTATTGGTTATTGACCAAGAATAGTTATAGGTCATGTCTACATAGTTCTCGAACCCGTAGGGTCCGCACGCAACAAGGTTTCGATGATGGTTATATTATGAGTTTATGAGTTTTGATGTACCGAAGGAGTTGAGTCCCGGATGAGATCGGGGACATGACGAGGAGTCTCGAAATGGTCGAGACGTAAAGATCGATATATTGGACGACTATATTCGGAGTTCGGAAAGGTTCGAATGATTCGGTATTTTGGAGTACCGGAGAGTTACGGGAATTCGCCGGGAGAAGTATTGGGCCTTGTTGGGCCCTACGGGAAAGAGAGAGGGCTGCCTAGGGCAGGCCGCGCCCATGGCCTAGTCCGAATGGACTAGGGGAGGCCGCACCCCTCCTTCCTTCCTTCTCTTTTCCCTTCCTAGTCTCCTACTCCTACTACTTGCAAGGACTCCGAGTTGGACTAGGAAAGGGAATCCTACTCCGGTGGGAGTAGGACACCCCTAGGCGCGCCTCTCTCCTTGGCCGCCCCTCCTCCTTGCTCCTTTATATCACGGGGGCAGGGGGCACCCCATAACACACAAGTTGATCTACGGATCGTTCCTTAGCCGTGTGCGGTGCCCCCTCCACCATATTCCACTTCGTCATATCGTCATGAGCTTAAGCGAAGCCCTGCGCGGAGAAGTCATATCGTCATGCGGAGCTTAGGCGAAGCCCTGCGTCGGTGGAGCATCATCATCGTCCTGCGCCGTCGTCTTGTGGAACTCATCCCGACACTTTGCTGGATCGGAGTCCGGGATCGTCATCGAGCTGAGCGTGTGCGAACTCGGAGGTGCCATACGTTCGGTGCTTGGATCGGTGGGATCGTGAAGGCGTCGACTACATCAACAGCGTTGTTATAACGCTTCGCTTTCGGTCTCACAGTGCGTGGACAGACACTCTCCCTCTCGTTGCTATGCCATCACCATGGTCTTGCGTGTGCGTGGGAAATTTTTGAAATTACTCGTTCCCCAACAGTGGCATCCGAGCCTGGTTTTATGCGTTGATGTCATGTGCACGAGTAGAACACAAGTGAGTTGTGGGCGATATAAGTCATCTGCTTACCAGCATGTCATACTTTGGTTGGCGGTATTGTGAGATGAAGCGGCCGGACCGACATTACGCGTCACGCTTACGCGAGACTGGTTTCACCGCTTTGAGCACTAGTTGCTTAAAGGTGACGGCGGGTGTCGGTTTCTCTCACTTTAGTTGAACCGAGTGTGGCTCGCCCGGTCCTTGCAAAGGTTAAAACAGCACCAACTTGACAAACTATCGTTGTGGTTTTGATGCGTAGGTAAGAACGGTTCTTGCTCAGCCCGTAGCAGCCACGTAAAACTTGCAACAACAAAGTAGAGGACGTCTAACTTGTTTTTGCAGGGCATGTTGTGATGTGATGTGGTCAAGACATGATGCTATATTTTATTGTATGAGATGATCATGTTTTGTAACGAGTTATCGGCAATGGCAGGAACCATATGGTTGTCGCTTTATTGTATGAAATGCAAGCGCCATATAATTGTTTTACTTTATCACTAAGCGATAGCGATAGTCGTAGAAGCAATAGTTGGCGAGGCGACAACGATGCTACGATGGAGATCAAGGTGTCGCGCGGTGGCGATGGTGATCATGGCGGCGCTTGGCGATGGAGATCACAAGCACAAGATGATGATGACCATATCATATCACTTATATTGATTGCATGTGATGTTTATCCTTTATGCATCTTATCTTGCTTTGATTGGCGGTAGCATTATAAGATGATCTCTCACTAAAATAATCAAGAGGTGTTCTCCACGAGTATGCAACGTTGCTAAAAGTTCGTAGTACCCGGACACCACGTGATGATCGGGTGTGATAAGTTCTACGTCCATCTACAACGAGTGCAAAACAGTTGCACACGCGGAATACTCAGGTTAAACTTGACGAGCCTAGCATATAACAGATATGGCCTCGGAACACGGAGACCGAAAGGTCGAGCGTGAATCATATAGTAGATATGATCAACATAGTGATGTTCACCATTGAAACTACTCCATCTCACGTGATGATCGGACATGGTTTAGTTGATTTGGATCACGTAATCACTTAGATGACTAGAGAGATGTCTGTCTAAGTGGGAGTTTTAATATGATTAATTAAACTTAAATTTATCATGAACTTAGTCCTGGTAGTATTTTGCAAATTATGTTGTAGATCAATAGCTCGCGTTGTTGCTTCATATGTTTGTTTTGATATGTTCCTAGAAAACTGTGTTGAAAGATGTTAGTAGCAATGATGCGGATTATATCCGTGATCTGAGGTTTATCCTCATTGCTGCACGTAAGAATTATGTCCTTGATGCACCGCTAGGTGACAGACCTATTGCAGGAGCGGATCTGAGGCGTTATGAGCGTTTGACTAGCTCAATATGATGACTACTTGATAGTTTAGTGCACCATGCTTAACGGCTTAGAATCGGGACTTCAAAGGCGTTTTGAGCGTCATGGACCATATGAGATGTTCCAGGAATTGAAGTTAATATTTCAAGCAAATACCGAGTTGAGAGATATGAAGTCTCCAACAAGTTCTATAGCTAAAAGATGGAGGAGAATCGCTCAACTAGTGAGCATGTGCTCAGATTATGCAGGTACTTCAATCGCTTGAATCAAGTGGGAGTTAATCTCCCAGATAAGATAGTGATTGACAGAATTCTCTAGTCACCATCACTAAGTTACTAGAACTTCGTGATGAACTATAGTATGCAAGGGATGACGAAAACGATTCCCGAGCTCTTCGTGATGTTGAAATCGGCGAAGGTAGAAATCGAGAAAGAGCATCAAGTGTTGATGATTGACAAGACCACTAGTTTCAAGAAAAGGGCAAAGGGAAAGAAAGGGGAACTTCAAGTAGAATGACAAGCAAGTTGTCACTCCCACGAAGAAACCCAAAGCTGAACCAAAGCCTGAAACCGAGTGCTTACACTGCATAGGAAATGGTCCTTTGGAAGCGGAAATACCGAGATATTTGGTGGATAAGAAGGATGGCAAAGTGAACAAGGGTATATTTGATATACAGGTTATTGATGTGTGCTTTACTAGTGTTTATAGTAGCCCTGAGTATTTGATACTTGTTCGGTTGCTAAGATTAGTAACTCAAACAGAGTTACGAATAAGCAGAGACTAGTTGAAGGGAAGTGACGATGAGTGTTGGAAGTAGTTCCAAGATTGATATGATCATCATCGCACACTCCTATACTATCGAGATTAGTGTTTATAGTAGCCCCCGAGTATTTGATACTTGTTCGGTTGCTAAGATTAGTAACTTCGAAGCAGGAGTTCTGAATAAATGAAACTAGTTGAAGGGCGATAACGATGAGTGTTGGAAGTAGTTCCAAGACTGATATGATCATCATCGCACACTCCCTATACTATCGGGATTAGTGTTGAACCTAAATAAATGTTATTTGGCGTTTGCGTTGAGCATGGATATGATTTGATCATGTTTATTGCAATCTGATTATTCATGTAAGTTAGAGAATAATTATTGTTCATTTACATGAATAAAACCTTCTATGGTCATACACCCAATGAAAATGGTTTGTTGGATCTCGATCGTGTGATACACATATTCATAATATTGAAACCAAAAGATGTAAAGTTAATAATGATAGTGCAATTTATTTGTGGCACTGCCGTTTAGGGTCATATCGGTGTAAAGCGCATGAAGAAACTCCATAAAGATGGATTTTCGAAATCACTTGGTTATGAATCGTTTGATGCTTGCGAACCGTGCCTTTTGGACAAGATGACTAAAGACTCTATTCTCCGGAACAATGGAGCGAGCAAATGACTTATTGGAAATAATACATATTGATGTATGCGGTCCGATGAGTGTTAAAGCTCACGGCAAGTATCGTTATTTTCTGACCTTCACAAGATGATTTTGAGCAGATATGAGTATATCTACTTAATGAAGCACAAGTCTGAAACATTTGAAAAGTTCAAAGAATTTCAGAGTGAAGTGGAGAATCATCGTAATAAGAAAATAAAGTTTCTACGATCTGATCGTGGAGGAGAATATTTGAGTTACGAGTTTGGCCTTCATGTAAAAACAATGTGGAATAGTTTCACAGCTCACGCCACATGGAACACCATAACGTAATGGTGTGTCCGAACGTCATAACCGCACTTTATTTGATATGGTGCGATCAATGATGTCTCTTACCAATTTACCAATATCGTTTTGGGGTTATGCATTAGAGACAGCCGCATTCACATTAAATAGGGCACCATTAAATCCGTTGAGACGACACCGTATGAACTATGGTTTAGCAGTAAACCTAAGCCATCGTTTCTTAAAAGTTTGGAGTTGTGATGCTTATGTGAAAATTTTTTCACCTGATAAGCTCGAACCCAAATCGGAAAAGTGCGTCTTCATAGAATACCCAAAGGAAACTGTTGGGTACTCCTTCTATCACAGATCCAAAGGCAAAACATTCGTTGCTAAGAATGGATCCTTTCTAGAGAAGGAGTTTCTCTCGAAAGAAGTGAGTGGGAGGAAAGTAGAACTTGATGAGGTAATTGTACCTTCTCCCTTATTGGAAAGTAGTTCATCACAGAAATCAGTTCCGGTGATTCCTACACCAATTAGTGAGGAAGTTAATGATGATGATCATGAAACTTCAGATCAAGTTGCTACCAAACCTCGTAGGTCTTCTAGAGTAAGATCCGCACCAGAGTGGTACGGTAATCATGTTCTGGAAGTCATGTTACTAGACCATGATGAACCTACAAACTATGAGGAAGCAATGATGAGCCCAGATTCATGAAATGGCTTGAGGCCATGAAATCGAGATAGGATCCATGTATGAGAACAAAGTATGGACTTTGATTGACTTGCTCGATGATCAGCAAGCCATGTTAAATAAATGGATCTTTAAGAGGAAGACGGACACTGATAGTAGTGTTACTATCTACAAAGCTCGATTTGTCACAAAAGGGTTTTAGACAAGTTCAAGGTGTTGACTACAATGAGATTTTCTCAACTGTAGCGATGCTTAAGTCTGTCCGAATCATGTTAGCAATTGCCACATTTTATGAAATCTGGCAAATGGATGTCAAAACTACATTCTTTAATGGATTTATTAAAGAAGAGTTGTATATGATGCAACCAGAAGGTTTTGTCAATCCTAAAGGAGCTAACAAAATGTGCAAGCTTCAAATGATCCATCTATGGACTGGTGCGAGCATCTCGGAGTTGGAATATACGCTTTGATGTGTTGATCAAAGCATATGATTTTATATAGACTTTTGAAAAGGCACATTTGCAAGAAAGTGAGTGGGAGCACTACAGCCTTTTCGATAAGTATATGTGAATGACATATTGTTGATCGGAAATAATGTAGAATTATTCTGCAAAGCATAAAGGAGTGTTTGAAAGGAGTTTTTTTCAAAGAAAGACCTCGGTGAAGCTGCTTACATATTGAGCATCAAGATCTATAGAGATAGATCAAGGCGCTTGATATGTTTTTCAATGAATACATACCTTGACAAGATTTTGAAGTAGTTCAAAATGGAGCAGTCAAAGAAAGAGTTCTTGCCTGTGTTACAAGGTGTGAGATTGAGTAAGACTCAAAACCCGACCACGGCGGAAGATAGAAAGAGAATGAAAGTCATTCCCTATGCATCAGCCATAGGTTCTATAAAGTATGTCATCTTGTGTACGGATCTATTGCATACCCTACCACTAAGCTTGGCAAGGAGTGCAATAGTGATCTAGGAGTAGATCAATGGACATGGTCAAAATTATCCTTAGTAGAATAAGGATATGTTTCTCGATTATGGAAGTGAAAAAAGGTTAAATCGTAAAGGGTTACGTCGATGCAAGTTTTAACACTAATCTAGATGACTCTGAGTCTCAATCTGGATACATATTGAAAGTGGGAGCAATTAGCTAGAGTAGCTCCGTGCAGAGCATTGTAGACATAGAAATTTGCAAAATACTTACGGCTCTGAATGTGACAGACCCGTTGACTAAGCTTCTCTCACGAGCAAAACATGATCATACCTTAGTACTCTTTGGGTGTTAATCACATAGCGATGTGAACTAGATTATTGACTCTAGTAAACCCTTTGGGTGTTGGTCACATGACGATGTGAACTATGGGTGTTAATCACATACAGATGTGAATATTAGTGTCAAATCACATGGCGATGTGAACTAGATTATTGACTCTAGTGCAAGTGGGAGACTGAAGGAAATATGCCCTAGAGGCAATAATAAAGTTATTATTTATTTCCTTATATCATGATAAATGTTTATTATTCATGCTAGAATTGTATTAACTGGAAACATAATACATGTGTGAATACATAGACAAGCAGTGTCACTAGTATGCCTCTACTTGACTAGCTCGTTAATCGAAGATGGTTATGTTTCCTAACCATAGACATGAGTTGTCATTTGATTAACAGGATCACATCATTAGGAGAATGATCTGATTGACATGACCCATTCCGTTAGCCTAGCACTTGATCGTTTAGTATGTTGCTATTGCTTTCTTCATGACTTATACATGTTCCTGTAACTATGAGATTATGCAACTCCGTTTACGGAGGAACACTTTGGTGCTACCAAGCGTCACAACGTAATCGGGTGATTATAAAGGAGTACTACAGGTGTCTCCAAAGGTACATGTTGGGTTGGCGTATTTGAGATTAGGTTTTGTCACTCCGATTGTCGGAGAGGTATCTCTGGCCCTCTCGGTAATACACATCACATAAGCCTTGCAAGCATTGCAACTAATAAGTTAGTTGCGAGATGATGTATTACGGAGCGAGTAAAGAGACTTGCCGATGCGAGATTGAACTAGGTATTGGATACCGACGATCGAATCTCGGGCAAGTAACATACCGATGACAAAGGGAACAAAGTATGTTGTTATGCGGTTTGACCGATAAAGATCTTCGTAGAATATGTAGGAGCCAATATGGGCATCCAGGTTCCGCTATTGGTTATTGACCAAGAATAGTTCTAGGTCATGTCTACATAGTTCTCGAACCCGTAGGGTCCGCACGCTTAAGGTTTCGATGGCGATGTTATATTATGAGTTTATGAGTTTTGATGTACCGAAGGAGTTCGAGTCCCGGATGAGATCGGGGACATGACGAGGAGTCTCGAAATGGTCGAGACGTAAAGATCGATATATTGGACGACTATATTCGGAGTTCGGAAAGGTTCGAATGATTCGGTATTTTTCGGCACTGGGAGAGTTACGGAATTCGCCGGGAGAAGTATTGGGCCTTGTTGGGCCTGCGGGAAAGAGAGGGGCTGCCTAGGGCAGGCCGCGCGCCCATGGCCTAGTCCGAATGGACTAGGGAAGGGCCGCACCCCTCCTTCCTTCCCTTCTCTTTTCCCTTCCTAGTCTCCTACTCCTACTACTTGGAAGGACTCCTAGTTGGACTAGGAAGGGAATCCTACTCCCGGTGGGAGTAGGACACCCCTAGGCGCGCCTCTCTCCTTGGCCGCCCCCTCCTCCTTGCTCCTTTATATCACGGGCGGGGGCACCCCATAACACACAAGTTGATCTACGGATCGTTCCTTAGCCGTGTGCGGTGCCCCCTCCACCATATTCCACTTCGGTCATATCGTCGCGGAGCTTAAGCGAAGCCTGCGCCGGAGAAGTCATATCGCCGCGGAGCTTAGGCGAAGCCCTGCGTCGGTGGAGCATCATCATCGTCACCACGCCGTCGTCTTGTGGAACTCATCCCGACACTTTCTTTGGATCGGTCCGGGATCGTCATCAAGTGAGCGTGTGCGAAACTTCGGAGGTGCCGTCGTTCGGTGCTTGG